>CM076250.1:1123169-1308337 GCA_038380765.1 Odontothrips loti
AAAATGGTTCTACAGGAAATGGTCCAATGTAATATTTGCCAACGTTGGATTCACATGTGGCCATGCCTTAGGTATCTAAAATTGAAACCTAAGCAAATTCGTGCCAACGATTATACGTTTCATTGCAGGTTGTGCGAGAAAAATGGCCACCTTCTTGGGCCACTTGTGTAAGTTTTGTTGATTGTACACACAAGTCTGTACCTGTTTGTATTATACGTAATTTTGTAGCAAGATGCAATTTTAAAGGAAGAGTAAAAAGCTTACCATTCGTGCTTGGATGAAACTCATACCTTTCTGTGCGCGGTATTTTTAATTATGTTTCGCTTGATCCCCTGTTAATTTAGTTCATGTACTTTAACTTTATTCACATACTTCAGTGTGTTTAGTCTACAGTGTGAAATAGCCGCGCATTAGGTTATGTCTATTCACTAGAAACGTTGAGTGCCCAGCAAAGTTAAATACAGGTGGACAAAATTCTTCCAAGTTATTTTATTTTATTACAAATTTATACGTTGCTCTGCCTAGTGTTGACATTCCTGTAAATACATAAGAAACCGCAAAATTAAAACACTAAAGCAAAAAGAACTATGAGGTACAAATCCATTGTGTCCTGCTCCATTAAAACATGAAAACTTACTGTCCGTTGAAAACAGCCTACTTTTGACCAACGTCCCAAAGCGTATAAAATTTTTCTCACACGATCTAGAGGGTCTAGGATTTTTTGTCACAAGTTCTAGGGGGTCTTAGTGCACTTTTTGTGTTTTAGGAGGGTCTTTGAATTTTTTGTCACAAAATAAAGAGGGTCTAGGATTTTTTGTCGAACGATCTAGAGGGTCTAGGATTTTTTGTCACACGATCTAGAGGGTGTAGGATTTTTCGTCACACGATCTAGAGGGTCTAGGATTTTTTGTCACACGATCTACATGGTCTTTGATTTTTTGTAACACGATCTAGAGGGTCTTTGATTTTTTGTCACACGATCTAGAGGGTCTAGGATTTTTTGTCACACGATCTAGAGGGTCTAGGATTTTTTGTCACATGATCTAGAGGGTCTAGGAGCACTTTTGGTGTTTTAGGAAAGTCATTTATTCTTTGTCACACCATCTAGAGGGTCTTTGATTTTTTGTCACACGATCTACAGGGTCTTTGATTTTTTGTCACACGATCTACAGGGTCTTTGATTTTTTGTCACACGATCTAGAGGGTCTCGGATTTTTTGTCACACGATCTAGAGGGTCTAGGATTTTTCGTCACACGATCTGGAGGGTCTTTGATTTTTTGTCACACGATCTACAGGGTCTTTGATTTTTTGTCACACAATCTAGAGGGTCTTTGATTTTTTGTCACACGATCTAGAGGGTCTAGGATTTTTTGTCACACGATGTAGAGGGTCTAGGATTTTTTGTCACACGATCTGGAGGATCTAGGATTTTTTGTCACAAGTTCTAGGGGGTCTTGGAGCACTTTTGGTGTTTTAGGAGGTCATTCATTTTTTGTCACACGATCTAGAGGGTCTAGGATTTTTTGGCACACGAGCTAAAGGGTCTAGGATTTTTTGTAACACGATCTGGAGAATATAGGATTTTTTGTCACACGATCTAGAGGGTCTAGGATTTTTTCTAACACGATGTAGAGGGTCTAGGATTTTTTCTTACACGATCTGGAGGATCTAGGATTTTTTGTCACAAGTTCTACGGGGTCTTGGAGCACTTTTGGTGTTTTAGAAGGTCATTCATTTTTTGTCACACGATCTAGAGGGGCTAGGATTTTTTGTAACACGATCTGGAGATTGTAGGATTTTTTGTCACACGATGTGAGGGTCTAGGATTTTTTGTCACACGTCACACGATGTAGAGGGTCTAGGATTTTTTGTCACACGATGTAGAGGGTCTAGGGTTTATTGTCACACGATCTACAGGGTCTTTGATTTTTTGTCACACGATCTAGAGGGTCTTTGATTTTTTGTCACACGATCTACAGGGTCTTTGATTTTTTGTCACACGAACTAGAGGGTCTAGGATTTTTGGTCACACGATCTAGAGGGTCTTAGAGCACTTTTGGTGTTTTAGGAAAGTCATTTATTCTTTGTCACACAATCAAGAGGGTCTTTGATTTTTTGTCACACGATCTACAGGGTCTTTGATTTTTTGTCACACGATCTACAGGGTCTTTGATTTTTTGTCACACGATCTAGAGGGTCTCGGATTTTTTGTCACACGATCTAGAGGGTCTAGGATTTTTCGTCACACGATCTGGAGGGTCTTTGATTTTTTGTCACACGATCTACAGGGTCTTTGATTTTTTGTCACACAATCAAGAGGGTCTTTGATTTTTTGTCACACGAACTAGAGGGTCTAGGGTTTTTTGTCACACGATCTAGAGGGTCTAGGATCTTTCGTCACACGATCTAGAGGGTCTTTGATTTTTTGTCACACGATGTAGAGGGTCTTTGATTTTTTGTCACACGATCTAGAGGGTCTAGGATTTTTTGTCGCACGATCTACAGGGTCTTTGATTTTTTGTCACACGATCTAGAGGGTCTAGGATTTTTTGTCACACGATCTGGAGGGTTAAGGATTTTTTGTCACACGATCTACAGGGTCTTTGATTTTTTGTCACACGATCTAGAGGGTCTAGGATTTATTGTCACACGATCTAGAGGGTCTAGGATTTTTTCTCACACGATCTGGAGAATGTAAGGATTTTTTGTCACACGATGAAGAGGGTCTAGGATTTTAAGTCACACGATCTGGAGGATCTAGGATTTTTTGCACAAGTTCTAGGGGGTCTTGGAGCACTTTTGGTGTTTTAGGAGGGTCACTTACTTTTTGTCACACGATCTAGAGGGTCTAGGATTTTTTGTCACGCGATCTAGAGGGTCTAGGATTTTTTGTCACACGATCTAGAGTGTCTTTGATTTTTTGGCACACGATCTAGAGGGTCTAGGATTTTTTGTCACGCGATCTGGAGAATGTAGGATTTTTTGTCACACGATCTAGAGTGTCTTTGATTTTTTGGCACACGATCTAGAGGGTCTAGGATTTTTTGTCACACGATCTGGAGAATGTAGGATTTTTTGTCACAGGTTCTAGGGGGTCTAGGAGCACTTTTGGTTTTTAAGGAGGGTCATTTATGATTTGTCACACAATCTAGAGGGTCTTCGATTTTTTGTCACACGATCTAGAGTGTCTTTGATTTTTTGTCACACTATCTAGAGGGTCTAGGATTTTTTGTCACACGATCTAGAGGGTCTTAGATTTTTTGTCACAGTCTCTAGGGTGTCTAGGAGCACTATTGTTGTTAAAGGAGGGTCATTTATTTTTTGTCACACGATCTAGAGGGTCTAGGATTTTTTGCCACACGATCTAGAGGGTCTTTGATTTTTGGCACACGATCAAGAGGGTCTAGGATTTTTTGTCACACGATTTGGAAAGTTAAGGATTTTTTGTCACAAGTTCTTGGGGGTCTAGTAGTACTTTTGGTGTTTAAGATGGGTCACTTACTTTTTGTCACACGATCTAGAGGGTCTAGGATTTTTGGTCACGCGATCTAGAGGGTCTAGGATTTTTTGTCACGATCTAGAGGGTCTTGGATTTTTTGTCACAGGCTCTAGGGGGTCTTGGAGCACTTTAGGTGTTTAAGGAGGGTCATTTATGTTTTGTCGCACGATCTAGAAGGTCTAGGATTTTTTGTCACAGGTTCTAGAGGGTCTAGGAGCACTTTAAGTGTTTTAGGAGGGTCATTCATTTTTTGGCACACGATCTAGAGGGTCTAAGATTTTTGTCACACGATCTACAGGGTCTTTGATTTTTTTGTCACGATCTGGAGGGTCTTTAATTTTTTGTCACAGATTCTAGGGGTTCTAGGAACATTTTTTGTGTTTTAGGAGGGTCATTTATTTTTTTGTCACACGATCTAAGGGGCTAGGATTTTTTGTCACACGATCTAGAGGGTCTTGGATTTTTTGTCACAGGTTCTAGGGGGTCTAGGAGCACTTTTGGTGTTTTAGGAGGGTCATTTATTTTTTGTCACACGATCTAGAGGGTCTAAGATTTTTTGTCACACGATCTAGAGTGTCTTTGATTTTTTGTCACACGATCTAGAGGGTCTAGGATTTTTTGTCACACGATCTAGAGGGTCTAGGATTTTTTGTCACAGGCTCTAGGGGGTCTAGGAGCATTTTTGGTGTTTTAGGAGGGTCATTTATGTTTTGTCGCACGATCTAGAGGGTCTAGGATTTTTTGTCACAGGTTCTAGGGGGTCTAGGAGCACTTTTGGTGTTTTAGGAGGGTCATTTATTTTTTGTCACACGATCTAGAGGGTCTAAGATTTTTTGTCACCCGATCTGGAGGGTCTTTAATTTTTTGTCACACGATCTGGAGGGTCTTTGATTTTTTGTCACACGATCTAGAGGGTCTTAGATTTTTTGTCACACGATCTACAGGGTCTTTGATTTTTTTGTCACGATCTGGAGGGTCTTTGATTTTTTGTCACAGATTCTAGGGGTTCTAGGAACATTTTTTGTGTTTTAGGAGGGTCATTTATTTTTTTGTCACACGATCTAAGGGGCTAGGATTTTTTGTCACACGATCTAGAGGGTCTTGGATTTTTTGTCACATGTTCTAGGGGGTCTAGGAGCATTTTTGGTGTCTTAGGAGGGTCATTCATTTTTTGTCACACGATCAAGAGGGTACTTGATTTTTTGTCACACGATGTAGAGGGTCTAGGATTTTTTGTCACACGATACAGAGGGTCTAAGATTTTTTCCACAGGTTCTAGGGGGTCTAGGAGCACTTTTGGTGTTTAAGGAGAGTCATTAATTTGTTGTCACACAATCTAGAGGGTCTACGATTTTTTGTCACACGATCTAGGGGGTCTTTGATTTTTTGTCACACGATCTACAGGGTCTTTGATTTTTTGTCACACGATCTACAGGGTCTTTGATTTTTTGTCACACGATCTAGAGGGTCTTTTATTTTTTTGTCACACGATCTAGAGGGTCTAGGATTTTTTGTCACACGATCCAGAGGGTCTAGGATTTTTTGTCACAGGTTCTAGGGGGTCTAGGAGCACTTTTGGTGTTTAAGGAGGGTCATTTATGTTTTGTCACACGATCTAGAGGGTCTAGGATTTTTGGTCACACGATCTAGAGGGTCTAGGATTTTTTGCCACACGATCTACAGGGTCTTTGATTTTTTGTCATAGATTCTAGGGGTTCTAGGAACATTTTTTGTGTTTTAGGAAGGTCATTTATTTTTTTGTCACACGATCTGAGGGTGTAGGATTTTTTGTCACACGATCTAGAGAGTCTAGGATTTTTTGTGACATGTTCTAGGGGGTCTAGGAGCTGTTCTTGTCATTTACGAGGGTCTAGGATTTTTTGTCACACGATCTAGGGGATGTAGGATATTTTTTTCTACGGATTACAGCCGTTTTCGTTGTGTTGGCCAGTGATGGCCACTGTATAGTCGATCGCAGAAAAGCTGAACTTGTGGCCACCTGTTTTTTTGTGGCCAACTTGCTGCTCGTCACTAAGACTTCCACCATAAACAGTTTCCGAATAAAAACAAGGGCAGTTGCGTAGCAAAGTCGGCAAAAAATTCGAAATCGTCCACTCGCACTTGTGATTTTTCTGACTTTAGTCGGTGGAAAATCTGGTCCTGTAAGGTGGGAACAATTCTAAACTTCGTCTTTTCCGAATATTTAGTGCCTAAATAGTCATCGGACAGAGTGGTAGAATTGTTTCCACTGAAATAAAAGAGCAGCAGCGTAGCAAAGTCGGCAAAAAATTCATAACGGTTGACTTGCACTGATGATTTTTCTGACTTTTGTCGGTGAAAACCTGGTCTTGTAAGGTGGACACAATTCTAAACTTCGTCTTTTCCGAATATTTAGTGCCTAAATAGTCATCGGACAGAGTGGTAGAATTGTTTCCACTCAAACAGAAGAGCAGCGGCGTAGCAAAGTCGACTTTGCTACGCCACTGCCCTTCTTTTTATTCGGAAACTGTTTATGGTGGAAGTCTTAGCGTTGGACAAGATTTTAAAAAGGTTTTGGTCGGTGTGTTTTTGCTGGTGGTTGGTGGCTGGTGGCTGGGTGGTTGGCCACTGCGTTGGGTGGCCAACATTACTCACGTTATTGTTTGAAAAAGTCTTATGACCCCCATCTCTTGAATCCTCTCATTGCACTGAATTCAATGGTGCTATTAGTGTTCAGAGGTAATCTACCAAAAGCAAAACAATTGAAAAATGAATTTTGACACTGAAATTATGATTCAAGCAAAATATGAATATTAATTTGTCACAAAAATCCATACCTCAGTGTTGGAACTTCCGTGCTGAAAGACAAAAAATAGGTCACAGGCACAGGTCTGTATTACTTGTTTACAGGATGCTTCTAGGAGCGCCATAACTGGAAATTTTTCAGGAGTACCCCTATGTTTGAATCCGGAGCAACCTGGAATATGGATGTGGACGATGATAAAATACAGTACAAGAAATTAAAAGAATGGATGAGATCTGTGCAGTGAAACAACCTAGTTAGACTCACCCATGGTGCTCTAGAAGGCATTTACCAAGATGTCTTCTTATTATTATTGTTATTATAATCATCATAAAAATAGTTCGCATATTTTAAAAATCCAAAGCTTACTGATTTTATGTTAAATCTTGCAGTTCTAGTTCTCACTGAAGAGATAACTGTGCTCCAATGGAAGCAATTGGGTGGTAGTGCAGCAGTATAATAATTGTAATCTCAAGTTGTACTTTTGCCAGTCTTACCTATGCAACCATATGTTTCAAGACCATAAAAGTGTTATTATGAAATCAGAGGCTAAAGGAGGAAGGCAAGGAGTAGCTTCAATTGCATGGAGTCTTTACATGGCACTGCTCCCGTTGCCTGCCAGATTTCTCATAGACAGAGCAAGGCACCCGAAGGTATAGGTGGCGAAGCCTGGCGGCTACCCCATCATTCACTACCGCTGACGAGACTCCGCGCTTCTCCGACAGAGACCGCTGGCGTCCGGCACAGCCAGCTCACAGCGGCAACGCTGCGGACGCGCGCGATTCAAACGACCTGCTGTTTTCTCGACCTGCTGTTTTACGTTCCCCTTCACTTCCAGGCGTTTCAAGCACGTGGGCGCCCATGTGCGATGCCCACGAACAGCAGGCAGCCCCACAACCACCCCGACCTGCTGTTTTGAGGGACCTGCTGTTTTGAAGGACCTGCTGTTTTGACTACGCCTCAAAATTAATTTAGGGGTCGCGGAGCAGGCGTTCTGCGCAGTGTGACCCCACCAAATGGTCGTGACATATCTTCAGCGAGAGCTAAGCATCCACATTTTTGACGTTGGCTCGTGGCCGACGCCGCGGCCGGAGAAGATACTGTCCGCGTCGGTTCCACTCATACTGGACCCGCTTTTGTGATTCTTCATAGCTTCTTACTAACGTTTCTGCTCGTCTCCGGAATACGCTATTCGTGGACATGATCGCCACCGGCGTCGCTCGCCCGTCGGACAGCGCGTGCACCTCGTTTCGAAGGGGGCCGACGGGTGGCGTCCGTACGGCAGACCGGAGTTTTCGGAGGGGGTGTTTCGGTGGTGTATGTTAATGCTTTCGGGTAGATATTCGAATCACGCGCTTATCCGTTCTTACTTTTATTCCTTTCACTATGACACCAACCCACACTTATGCTTAACCGGCCGTGACTAATCCGTCCGCGCTGCCTTGACCACGGTCCGGCCAGGGCGCTCCTCCAGGCCCTTCCCCGGCCGCCGGGCTTTCGCGCCGCCGTGCCCGAAGCGCTTCCCCTTCCACATTCGCGCTTTCGGGCCGCGGTTCGGCCGCCAATCGGGATGGCGGGGCGCGCTAGTTCGAATCTACGAGTTACCCGGCTTTGCCCCGCAACAGGGGTCAGGCCGCGCCTTTTGCCAACTTACAGGCGGGATGTCGCACTGGTTCCTACCTGTCAGGGGGGGGGGGGGGGGGGGAGACAACCACTTTCCGTTGGCGGCGTCTTCCACCTGTCTCAGTTCAGACCACTAGTACGACGTACTCCTTTTTTTTACAAATTCAACTTTGTGGCTGGGGGCACCTTGCTAACATCTAAAGGACCCCCCTCGCGGTGAGATTTCTCCCGCAGGGTTGGGCACGTTAATCTCCAAGGTTAACGCGTTAAAATTAGCCGTTAATCTAGGGTTGACTAACGTATCGGCGTTACGTTACCGAGTCAAATGCTAACTAACGCGTTAACGTTAAAATTAACGATTAACGGCGATAACGTTAATCTAAAGTGGAATATATAGATAATACGCAGAAGTTCGATAAATGTGCGTTTCGGAACGATTTGGTTGATTAATTGGCTTTATTTCATATACCTACAGCAAATGTCTTTAGGGGGGTTAGACCGGATGTGGACTGAATTAACTCTCATCTTTGAAGTACTTACTACGTTTTAATAAATATTATAAAAATAACTTGTTAATGACAAGTTGCAAAACAAGTGCAAAAAAAGCACTATACTAAAAGACGCATTTATTATGCAGGTCACTGTGACAATTAAAATTATACAAAAAACAAAACAGCTTTCAGGAATGCATTAATTATGCAGTTCACTGTGACAATTAAAATTAAATAAAAAACAAAACAGCTTAAAGAGGTACATTATATAGCGATTAAAGTTAGGTTGAAGATAAATGAGCGGAACTACTTCCAGAAACGTCTATTCACCGTCAGCAAGCACTCATTCTCGAGTGTGCTGTCTCCAAGCATACTTCTGAGAAGTGACAGGCTGTGACCACACGTATAATTTAAAAAAAAAACGACACGAGAGAAACGGAATCTCATCTCCAGATATTTAATTAAATATCTATTAACGTTAACGGCGTTAGCGCGTTAAAGGGATAGCATTAATTAACTCGTTAACGTTAATGCTTCTCTTCAAAACTAACGCGTTAACGTTATCGTTAATGAATAATTAACGACGTTACCCTAACGTCGTTAATCGTTAATTTAACGTGCCCAACCCTGGGATTAGCTAAGATTTGGCCGGATCCCGTGTGTAAGACGCGATCCGGTAACAGGACGCGGTATTCCCGTTGGCTCTTCCGGGATTAGGTATGCCATACGGCATTTCATAATTTCAGTATTCCGCAACGACCGTAAACCGTTATCTTCTGGTATTCGCTTTCAACGCTCAGGAAATACATATATACATCAGGAATATTATATACCGTATAAAAAAGGTTCTTGCGGTCTACACCTGCACCTAACACGAAAAGAAAAAAAGGTGAAAATCGTGATTAGAGAAAAAATTATATTCATTTTCCTCGTCAGATGAGCCGTTTGGAAGAAACTCGCGTAAATCGCACTTTTTCTGAAAATCTCAAACGAAGCTACAAGTCCCGTACGCGGGTTTAGTGAAGAAGAAACAACAATTGACTCAAAAATGGAAAATTTCGTGATTTCTCAACGTTTTATGAAGTGGAGAAACTTTTTGGTAAAAACTATTTTTCTTGAATTTTTTTTGAATTTTTCTGATTTTGGATGCTCCTAAAAACGGTCTAAAAATCAAATTACTCCGAAAACTCTGTGACGGTCATTCATTCCTATGATAGTACAATGGATTTTGAAAGTATGAGCCAAATTGCTAATTTACACTTGGTGGCCCTTCCTTGTAAGCCAACACCCTCTAATCAGTATCTACGCGTCCGCCAGGATCTCGGATATTATAGACCCGCTGTGCCCATTTGGAGCACTCGGGCTTGCAGTGTGGTTTCGACGCTTAAAATTACTAGGGCCATTTAATCACGTCCAAATCGGACAATTTTTTCCTGGCATCCCGAATACGGCTGGAGCGAGCGCAGAACAGATTCCAGATTTGGATCGAACTCCGTTTCAAACCTGTTGGAGGTTTTTCTTTGCTCTGGCAAACATTCAGAAGATGAAGGAAGCACTAAAGTGTTGAAGTCAAACACGTCTATCGTAATCTCTTACGGTATTCTGGACAATGAAACCGAGAGAGTATGAAAGGCGGGTTCTGGGACTCCGCTGGTTCCGCTGGTGTGGCCGCCGCTGGTCGCGGTGGCGCGGCGCGGTGGCGCGGCGTGGCGTGGCGGCGCTGCTGCTGAATGCCCCCCCCCCCCCCCCCCTCTGCCCCCGCCTCTGCCCCCGCCTCTGCCCCCGCCTCTGCCCCCGCCCCCCCCCCCCCCCCCCCGCCTCTGCTCCCGCCCCGCGCCCCTCCCTTCCACCCCCCTCCCCTTCCCCCTTCTCCCGCCTCTCCTCTCGCCCACTGTGTGTCTTGTGGAAAAAAAAAGGACGTCTAGGTGAGATTCGAACCTGCAACCTTCTGCTTGTCATTTGGCGGGTATACCCGTTGCGCTACCAATGCGCCGATGGCAATATCGTGGACGGATATGCATGAGTGTCTAGCGCGGAATCGACGCTGCTGCCTTCCGCGCCCCCGCCTCTGCCCCCGCCCCCGCCCCGCGCCCCTCCCCTGCACCCGCACCCGCCCTTGCCCCCGGCCCTGCCCCCCGCCTCCGCCTCTGCCCCCGCCCCGCGCTGAGCGGTGCAGTTCGGAGCCCGCGCCCGCGCCACCACTGCTGTCTTGGCATTCTTCTAGCCGCCTCGCGCCGCCGTCGCACCGTGCAGGTGTCTGCCCTCCCGCCCCCCACCCCCTACCCCGCTCTCGTTCCCTGGAGTGCCCCACCCCTTTCTCACTCTCGCCCCCCCCCCCCGCTCCCGCCCTCGTCTGGTGTTTGGTACGCTTTAAATGTGCTTAAAACTATCGTGCATTGTATTCGATGCAAAATATTGATTTAAGGGAAGTAGTTGCTTTAGGATGGTCAGTACCGTGTTTGCGGGGTGAGGCAATGTCCGCGGGTTCAAATCCTCACCATGTTCATCCTAAAGCAACTCCTTTTGCTTACTAAAAGGCCCCTCCTGTATTGAGAGAGGGTATTTTTCCGTGGCGCTGGTGTCTAGGCGTGGTATGGTTTGCCTACCTCCCCGGCGCAGAGGTGCCTGCCCCGCCCCGGCCCTGCCCCTGCCCCTGCCCCCTCCTCCCCCTCCCCTACCCCCTTCTCCCTCCTCTCCTCCCACCTCGTGTCTCACTTGTAGAAAAAAAAATGTGAAAAAGGTTAACATGGATAGGTCGGATTCGAACCTGCAACCCTCTGCTTGTCATGGTGCGGGCATAGCCGTTGCGCTACCAATGCGCCGATGTCAATATCGTGGACGGATATGCATGAGTGTCTAGCGCGGAATCGTCCCCCCGGCCCTGCCCCCGCCCCCGCCTCTGCACCGCCTCGCGGCCGCTCTGCCCCCGCCCCCGCCCCGCGCCCCTCCCCTGCACCCGCACTCGCCCCCGCCTCTGCCCCTGCCCCTCCCCTGCCCCCGCACCCGCTCCTGCCCTCGCCCCCGCTCCTGCCCTCGCCCCCGCTCCTGCCCCCGCCCCTGCGGCATCGCCGGACACCTCGCGCCGCCGCCGCACCATGCAGGTGTCTCCCCCCCCCCCCCTTTCCGCTGCGCTGAGTGGGACATTTTGGAGCTCGACGCCACTGATCGTTGTATTGGCAGGTGTCACCTCCTTCCCCCCCCCCCCCCCCCCCCTGCTTGAGGTGTTGCAAAAATCGAATAAGTAGTGGTAAAAGATAATGTGCAATGTATTTCATTTCACAGAACGGTTGTATGAGAGTAGTTACTTTAGGATGATCAGTACCGTGTCTGCGGGGTGAGGTAATGTTCCCAGGTTCAAATCCTCACCATGTTCATCCTAAAGTAATTCCTTTTGGCTCCGAAAAAGCGTCTTTTAGTATTAACCTTGCTAGTCGCTAGTGTCGCAATCATGTCTGGAAAAGAAAAGAGAAACAAAAGCAAAGTGTTGAAAATGCTGACACAAACTTTTTTGAGTAAGGAAGAGCGTTTGGTTTTGACTTTTCTGAGTGGTGGATGGGAGGTAGGGAGGAATGACCTAAGGCAGACCTGCTCAAACCTGCATAAAGTAGTTCACGTTCAGGCAGAGTGGAAAAAGTGATTACTCCGCGCAACGCGGGAGCTCCGATCATGATTGTGCGGTGTCAGTTGTAAGTCGTGGAGTTAGTTTGGTGCTGGGTGCGTTGCTGTGCGGTTCTCAGTTTCACATCATGTCTATGCCTACCATAACCTCTACCCCTAGTCAGGTGGTGGACCTGAGTGCCATGTCAAGTGACGAGGTTGCACGATTTTTATGGGGAGTGGAGCCCAGCGGTATCACTCCGACGGCTCCTCCGTACGGTGAGTGATGTTAGTTATTTGTAACAGTGGTTATGCGCACCTCTAAACGTCTCCTGTTCGTGTTTCTGCTATGTAATTTTTAATTATTATTAATTTTTTTTTGCAGAGGAGGTTGTCTATGAGGGTGGCAACCGTGCTGCTATGTTGAATGCTATTCCGGATCAAAAGGAGGCTAAAGGTTAATAATTTTACTGTATTTGTAGCTTAATAGTGATTGGTTTTGAATAAGTGAGTTATAGAAAACTAATGTTATAAATTATATGCCTCTAGGTACACGTGAACGCTCGCGTTCTACTCGTGGTGGCAAGCGGCCGTCACCCTGTCGAAGAGAAACGAAAGTGAAGAAGGAAAGCAATACGGTAAAACCTCAGCTTGGTGTGGACAATGATCGATGCCGCCTCGGACAGTGCGCTCACGGGCGGCAGTTTTTTGACGCCCTACATGACATGTGTCGTGTTCACATAGGACCCTCTATATGTCGAAAGAGTAAAATGGCGAATGCCAAGTAAAGCTAAATTGTTCTGTTAAGATGTCAAGACAAAGATTAAATAAAAAAATATACTGTACGATTTTTTGAAAGTGTCTTATTTCCTTACATATTTCCTAATAGGTTAATGAGGAAGAAAAGGGAGTCGAGACAAGAACGCAAAGTCCAATCGCCAAAACAAGTTTATTCAAGCAAAGTCAAATTATTCACTTATGAGCATTTCCACATCAAAGGCCTTTCCTCGTTGACCATTGTAAACAAGACAAAGTGGTACGCCCTTCCCAACAATTGCATTAAAATAATTCATTGAAGTATCGGACAGCTTGCTGTGTCTTGAAGGGAGGATAACATCCCAATCTTCATTGGCTGCATATTTCACGGTACACTTAACTTTTAGACCGAAGATTGTCTCGATGCGTGATAGGGCACGCACTGGATACGGTTTGCCGATCACAAGTGCCGAGACGCTGTGAAAATCGTCTGCAAGGTTCAGGTTGTTGAAGGCGGCCACTGCCTGCGCCTCGACGTCGAATCCTGCAGCCATCTGCAACAATCAGAAAAGTAGTTCTTTAGTATTGAAGCCTATGCATTAATCGAACACTAAAATAAAAATAATGTTCGAGTACTAACCTCTTTAACGTGAACGACGTGTAGATCAAATGAATTTGCAACGACCGCACCCCAAACGAAAGAAAGAGCCGGGAGGTAGTATGATATCGCACTGACGTAATCACACTCACCTAATCACAACTGTAATAGAAAAGAATGGGGACGTGAAGTTTTCTACCCAAATGGAACACTTCAACAAAAAACAATTCATAAAAAAGAAAAAAAACACTCGCAAACACAACTAACCTCAAAATCGGCGGTTCTGCAGTGAGGTTGTCAAGGAGCGTTGCACGAGGTCTGCACTGTCGAAGCTTGCCCTGTTACGACTGATGCAAGTTGCGTTGATTGCGCTGTCTTTTGTAGGGCGATGCTCGTTTTGATGCGTTTGCGTTCCGCTTCGCCCGGCTTGGAGGGGGACGGATCGAGGTAGACGCAATGCAACGCTTGCTATTTACGTGACACTGAGGCGAACAGGTCTGGACATGCACGCTTCGCAGCGATGCTCGTCGGAAATGGGTGTTGCAAGTGAAATACTCATTGAACATGATGACGGCTGTCTTGTCATTAACCCTCTTGTTATTGCTAAAATTACTTAGAAACTCCTGAAGTGAGAAACCCACTAATCTACTGATTGCGTATATACAAGAATATTCCCCACATACATCAGAAAATTCACTCTGCAGAGCACTGGAATTAAATGATATCAAACCCCCATTACGTGCTATGAAGCGACTAAAATATGCATGTTCCGGTGGTTGTCCTAGACTACAAAAGAATTCAACACCCTCAATATAATTAGGAAGATAAAAACATACCTGGAGAGAGACTGATGTTCATATGTATTGTTAGCTGGGCTTTTATAGCCCTTCGAAAACTCAGTGTGGATGTGTGTGTGTGTATGTGCACACCCGAAAGGTACATATGTTTTTTTTGTTTTTTTTTTCTCACGTAAAAGAAAAGAACAGAAACACTTTTTTCCTCGATACAAAAGAACAATATTTATTTGCAATTGCATAATACATATACATTTTATACAATTCATGAGACAGAACACAAACTCTACATTTCATCCATGAGCGAAACTAGCTGTGCCAAATTTTCAGCTCCTTCATCTACATCGTCCATAAGTGAAACTAGCTGCGCCAAATTTTCAGCTCCTTCATCTACATAGTCCATCTCATCTTTTTCCACATCAATGGATTTTTGTCTTATTTTATAGTGTCCATATGGTAAAGTATGTACATTATCACTTAAAATATACCGTTTATCGTCATAGCAGCACAAACCTCGTTTACTTGAGAATGTTGTAAAGAGGTGATGTTTTCTATCAGTTCCAATTTTCTTATATGTTACAGTTTTTACATTAAAATCCTTTAAACAAATATCATAATCTTCAAAGGAAACTTGAGATTTCATGGCAGCTTTTGGGATACCTTTCCCAACACATTTCGATTTTTCATTACTTTGACGAAAAGAATACATTTTAGCTCTTAAACCTCGAAATTCAGAAATAGGCTCCCCATTCATCTCATCCTTAAATTTACCTAGAACCTTCTTATTTGTTACATCATACAGAGGATGTTCCTTTGGATAATCAGACGTGTCAAACCATTCCTTCAATTTAAACATATCAGCATATACATCATTTGTTTTTATTTTATAAATCAGCGAGTCCGTATCAGTACCACAAACAGTAATTTTGTCACCGTACTCTCTTTTCATGCACTTATAATGAAATTTATACATTATTTCTTTTGAAATATCTAATACAACTTGACCTGTGTAAACAGGACGGTTCAAACATATCTTAGCTTTTCTTCTTTCTACTGCAACCAACCCATGATCAAATATGTCAAAACTATGAAAAAGTGGTGATTTTACAAGTTTTTTGAACTTTTTTAAATCTGTTGTAAAATTTACATTTTTTCTCTTCCTCACCTGCTCAATTGCCTTTCCATACACTGAGTTATTCATTAATTTCCAGAAATTCTTTTGAAAATCGGAATTGGCCTTTTTCCTCATCTCTGTATTATGGGTTATGAAGGTAGCCAACCAAGGCTCTTGCCAAAATTTAATAACCCTATGGATTTTTTTTTTAACTTCATACCCAACTCTAAATACAATTTAAGAGTGGTTCCATACACTACATAATTTTCCTTATCATAGAGGTTAGGTATTAACTTTTTTGTCGATGAACTTTTGGGTAGATCATACATTTCAACCATCCTCTTTTGCAGAGGTGAAAGTTCGTCAGTCTTTGGAATAAGATGCTCTGGTGCTAGACAGAAATCAGCATGTTCATCATGCTTCTCAACTGGGTACTCTAGTGAACATTCTATAAGATAACCTATCTCACAATCTTCTCGAATTGACATTACATCCAGTTTTTTAATTTCTGCATCATTTAGTGTTTGGAAATGTCCAACAGGTAAGGGTCTACTGAGCGCACAACCGTATAAATTGTTAGCATCAAAATACATAATGTATTCACTCTCTTCTCCCTCTTTTGGTGGTGAGTTCACATGAAAGTTTTTAGCAGTAGCCGATCGACAATTGATACTAGCCACCCCTCCACGAATCCCTTCCTCAAACATCATATGCTGATCTAAACAAGTCAACAGCTCGAGCTGCTGATGAGTAAAACTCAAAGCTGCTGACCAGGCCAGGCCGGGTGTGGTATAATAATGTACAGCATCCAGTTTAAAATGTAACATAGTAACTTTCCTAAAATTTTCCATCACATCACACAATAGAATAACATCAGTAAGCAAGTAGAGATCATGATAATCCCAGAGACTGCTCATGTTAAATGTAATGAAAACATTTAAAGCATGCTTGTAATCATCATCGGTGATTTCCTCCCCAGTTAGATCATTTTTAAAACATTCTTTAGGTGGTATTTGAGACTCCTCGAACCTACTCTCATTTATGAAATAACTGTAAGGAAAAACACCCTTCCTGGACACAAGTTTTCGCTTTGAATCATCTGGAAACATACACTTTAATTTGTCAAAGTCGGTTGGTTCTAGGTCTTTTACAAGCTTATCTAATGAGCTACTTAGAAAGTTGTACGAGTCCAGAAATCGCAGTTTGCCCCATGTGAATGATATATACTTTTCCTTTGATTTTGGAATGCAACACAGATCAGTTCCATCGGATAAGGCTCCAATTTCTGATACAATACAATGAGCGTCATACCCAGAAAAGTTATGGAAAAATACTGGGATGAAATCCCGCTTTTTTAGATTTAGGTTGCACCCTTGGCAAGCAGCACCGCGGTAGTTGTCCTTTTCCTTTGTATGGTCATGATCCTTTACCTTTGGCACACCTGCACGTGGTACATCATCCCCACACAAATAACATTTTGTAGCCTTTTCAAATTCCTTCCAAGTGGCTTGAGTCATATCGATTGGGTATGCTGTACCACGAAGTTCCATGATGTTGTCCTGTTCCTCCTTCAGACGAAGGAGAAGGCGTTGAACCACATTCTCTCCGCCATGCTCCAACACAGGCTCCTTAAACAGCTTCCCATCGGGTCCAACAATGACATACGAAAAGCCGCACGGAACATGTTGATTGAGCTTCGTCGTGGAGGACTTTTCAGGATCTGGAACCACCGTGCTGATTGGTTTCAACACGCACTCAAGATCGCAGTATATCACAAAGTCATGACGGAGCTGCTTTTCGAAGTCCGTGAACTTCATTCTGCTACACTTTTGATCAGGCATTTTCACTGCTTGGGCATCAAACCGTATACAGCGTTCTCGGTGTTGAAGATGTTTGTTAAAGTCAGCACGTGGAGTCAGACAGTTCTCGCACCAGTAAAGTCTTTTTTTACGCTTTGTCAAATGTCCCAGAAAGCGACTTAAGTCTGTAATGAGCACGTAGTGTGAATCATCATCGTCATCCTCAACGTCAACGTCATTGTCTCGGTCCATGTCATTACCACGCAACAGAAGTAGGTTGACGTGGTTTGGTCGAAGAGCGTTTGGACTGACCCGGAGTGGTACTATTACTTTATGCCCCTCTAAGCCGAAAACAGATACACTAACTTCAGGATTGTTAGTCTCAAATTTAGAAATATCCTTGACTTTTACAGGATAATTTACACCTCTCATATCAAATTCATTTAACCGATGCCGGTATTTCATCACTTTCTCAGGATGATGAGCAGGTAACCGGACTCCCGCCAAAACAGAATACAAGAAGCACTTGTCATCATTGAAATTTTGAATATTTACTAAACCTTTTTTAGGATTGCGTAACCAGTCTGGAAGAGGGAGATATGATGAACCCGCGAGTGGCGAATACTTCGCCACTCGCAGCTCCAACGCCTGCACTCTCCGGAAAAGAATTTTAGAACCCTCATCTACAGCCTTGTCAAATGAATTTAGAACTCCTAGTATAGCCTGCTCAACCTGTCCTTTTAGTCCGTATTTAGTCAATGTGATCAGAGGAGCACATCTCAGATAGAATTTGTTGTCCGTCGTGTCGTCTTTCCCTTCTTTTCCTTCAATTTCAACACGTGCAGCTAGATACCACTTTATACGTTGTAATTTTGTCATGTCCTTCCTCAACACACTTAGTATGTTGTCTTTGTTCTCAATTAGCGTCAATTGCAGATCATATTCACTCTTGATCTCAAAGTAGTGGATCAGAGCATTTCCATCAAGAGCGCTTATGGTCTCCCACTGTTCATCCACAGACGTTGGGTCTGCTTCAAGAGGATCTCCAAAGTGCTGTTGACGGAGGCGATCGAATCTACGTCTCGATTCCCTCTTTTTAAGACATGAGCGAATATGGAATGCAAATGTAGATTGTCTCAAGAAGCCACGTCTACAACCACCACAATACAACTGTCGACCCACTTTAAACGGGTGCTTGTCGCGTTTGTGTCTGTACAGTGCTTTGAGTCCAGGGAACTGCTTCCTACACTTGACACACTTGAAGGCATGTCGCCGCTTCACGGATTTGGGTGCACACCGCTTACGCTCCATGTGTATCCGTAAATCATGTCTGCGGGTAAAACCCCGATTGCACTCTGTACAAGTGTGTGGATTGCCTCTTTCACCCCCATGTTTTGAGCGTACATGCTGCTGCAACGTGCGTGCAGTCTCAAAATCTCTTGTACATTGAGTACATTTTAACCTTCCCGGTTCTTTCTCAGTATGACATTCTCGTATATGCCTCTGAAGTGAGCATTTTTGCACATACGCCCGAGCACAATCCGCGCACTTGTACTTTTTCTCACAAATACTTATCCGTGAAGCGGGCACAGTGCTACAATTAGGAGGCAATTCCCGCGAACTCACAGTCAATGTAGTTGTCGAGGTAGACGGTGTAGGCGTGGGTGTAGCCGTTGGTCCATGTTGTTTACCGATGTGCCCAAGCAGTTCACTCGCCTCTCCGAACCCCACACCACACCAGAAGCAGGTATGCACCATCTGAGGGACAAGTTAAAACACGTGTATTACTACTCCATTCCTTGTTCTATTCTTCGCTCATATAAGAAGAGTTTACTTACTGCTCAACTCGTAGGTTCAAATGAAGCGACTATTTCCAATCACTTCTGAAGCTCAAGTACGGTCCACCCTAAAACACATAGTACAGGTTCACACGTGCTAACACTGACAAGTTCGATAACGTGAGTTTACACAGTCATGTGCCACTACTTACACAATCACAAGCCCTGCTCACTCCGATCCGATACCAACAGACACCAGCGGCGGAATGAGCAACCTACCAGCCGGTGGCGGCGACTCCGGGTGTTCGAAATATGCAAGCAAACGGAATAGCACAGGCCGTGTGCATGGGCATGCGGAACTAGCATAGTTGGCAACTTGCACTGGTGACTCGGAGCAGAAGGGGGGGGGGGGGAGACACCTGCATGGTGCGGCGGCGGCGCGAGGTGTCCGGCGATGCCGCAGGGGCGGGGGCAGGAGCGGGGGCGAGGGCAGGAGCGGGGGCGAGGGCAGGAGCGGGTGCGGGGGCAGGGGAGGGGCAGGGGCAGAGGCGGGGGCGAGTGCGGGTGCAGGGGAGGGGCGCGGGGCGGGGGCGGGGGCAGAGCGGCCGCGAGGCGGTGCAGAGGCGGGGGCGGGGGCAGGGCCGGGGGGACGATTCCGCGCTAGACACTCATGCATATCCGTCCACGATATTGACATCGGCGCATTGGTAGCGCAACGGCTATGCCCGCACCATGACAAGCAGAGGGTTGCAGGTTCGAATCCGACCTATCCATGTTAACCTTTTTCACATTTTTTTTTCTACAAGTGAGACACGAGGTGGGAGGAGAGGAGGGAGAAGGGGGTAGGGAGGGGGGAGGAGGGGGCAGGGGCAGGGGCAGGGCCGGGGCGGGGCAGGCACCTCTGCGCCGGGGAGGTAGGCAAACCATACCACGCCTAGACACCAGCGCCACGGAAAAATACCCTCTCTCAATACAGGAGGGGCCTTTTAGTAAGCAAAAGGAGTTGCTTTAGGATGAACATGGTGAGGATTTGAACCCGCGGACATTGCCTCACCCCGCAAACACGGTACTGACCATCCTAAAGCAACTACTTCCCTTAAATCAATATTTTGCATCGAATACAATGCACGATAGTTTTAAGCACATTTAAAGCGTACCAAACACCAGACGAGGGCGGGAGCGGGGGGGGGGGGGGGCGAGAGTGAGAGAAGGGGTGGGGCACTCCAGGGAACGAGAGCGGGGTAGGGGGTGGGGGCGGGAGGGCAGACACCTGCACGGTGCGACGGCGGCGCGAGGCGGCTAGAAGAATGCCAAGACAGCAGTGGTGGCGCGGGCGCGGGCTCCGAACTGCACCGCTCAGCGCGGGGCGGGGGCAGAGGCGGAGGCGGGGGGCAGGGCCGGGGGCAAGGGCGGGTGCGGGTGCAGGGGAGGGGCGCGGGGCGGGGGCGGGGGCAGAGGCGGGGGCGCGGAAGGCAGCAGCGTCGATTCCGCGCTAGACACTCATGCATATCCGTCCACGATATTGCCATCGGCGCATTGGTAGCGCAACGGGTATACCCGCCAAATGACAAGCAGAAGGTTGCAGGTTCGAATCTCACCTAGACGTCCTTTTTTTTTCCACAAGACACACAGTGGGCGAGAGGAGAGGCGGGAGAAGGGGGAAGGGGAGGGGGGTGGAAGGGAGGGGCGCGGGGCGGGAGCAGAGGCGGGGGCGGGGGGGGGGGGCAGAGGCGGGGGCAGAGGCGGGGGCAGAGGCGGGGGCAGGGGGGGGGGGGGGGGGGGCATTCAGCAGCAGCGCCGCCACGCCACGCCGCGCCACCGCGCCGCGCCACCGCGACCAGCGGCGGCCATACCAGCGGAACCAGCGGAGTCCCAGAACCCGCCTTTTATACTCTCTGGCCAAGTCATAAACGTCGCATTCCTCGCATTCCCCCAATTTTTCCAATATTTCCATTGTTGCAGAAAAATATGAATTTATTTTTCCGAAAAAAGCGGGTTTTTTTCAAATTTTTCCGAAAAAATTTCCGACCCTCAAAACCCCAAAATTTAGTTGATTTAACAATTTCAATTTTATGTCCGTCCATTGTGATTTGCACTTCATTATCATTACGTCCAAAGTTATGAATAGTTGTTCTTTCCCAGTTTAATATCAAATTTAAAGACAGAAAGAATTGTTTCAGGTCATGCATAATTTCTAAAGCTTTTATTTTTAGTTCAGTTATTGAATTACCCTTAATTAAAACAGTTGTTTTATCAACAAAAATTATTGCCAGTCCTCCAAGCTGTTCAATCAGTTGTTCTAAAGCATTTTCATAAACAACAAAGAGATAAGGCCTGGCTACAGAACCTTGGGGCACATTATAGTCTAAAAGATTCTGAATTTCCGATCTAATCAGGCCCCTTCCTTTGTTTTGATCAAGATAATGGATTTTGAAACATTGTTTTCTTCCTGTGAGGTAGGATTTGATAAGATTGTATCCGTTGCCTCTTATTCCATACTCCCACAGTATTGATTAAAGAGTGCCATGTTGTACGCAGTCGAATGCTTTACTAAGATCCAGATAAATTCCTAAACCTTTGATTATTGTTTAGAGCCGTCTGTATGAAATCAGTGGCCGTTGCTACTGCTTTTACTGTTCATTTGCCTGGTAAATAACCATACTGGTTTTTAGCCATCACCTTATTTTTGTCTAGAAATTTTGACATCCTGGTAAGGAATGATTTTTCCAACAGTTTTGAAAAGCGAGAGTCCAGTGCTATTGGTATATGTGAGTTCTATATTTTTTCTTGCATAAAGGTCTTATAACAGTACAGATTTTCAGGGAAGACTCTATTTTTCATACTAAGATTTGTTGTATAAACAAGAGGCTTCAAAATTTTGTGCTTCAAAACTTAGAAATTAAACTGTTAATCAGATGAATACAAAAAAACTGCTGTGCGAGTCACAGCAGCCCACCTGTTAAAAGAAAAACAGAACAAGGAAATTTAAGATTTTTCAATATGAGCACAACTTCCGAGTGAAGCTGTGTATTTTGGTTTGACTGTCACCCATTGCCGGCAAAAGGACATTTGTTCAAAATGCTGAAAGGGTTTGGGCCCTGCTCCAGTGGTTCTTTCATTTTCAATAGACAACTTGAATTTGTCGAGCAGCCAGTTCCACTTCCTCTGTCATTGCTCGCTTGAAGAAACATGCCCTGCATTGCACAAGTTTTGGGAGATGAGATCTCACAGGGGTTCGTTGCGGCCTATGGAATCAAATTTCTGGTGCAATACCTTTCTCTGTCTTATGAGTGCAAGAGTGGCACTATCAAACCAAAGCTTTCCTGTATGAGAAACAATGACAAGGCTCAACATCAAACCCTTCTATAAATTCAAACTACTTTACCTTCCTTGCCTTTCTTGAAGACCTCCATCCTCTTAGTGAAGATTTCCGTCTTCTTAGAAATTTTGGCTGGTGGCCCAGTCCTTGAGGTTGAAGTGAACTTTGGGATGGCGTCTACTTTCAGTTTAGCCATTTGGGACATTTAGGGCCAGGTGGAGTAAGGATTTTTCTTCTCTCTCCCATAGGAATCTTGAAGGGCCTTCCATCTCTTCCTCACATCACTTTCAAAAATGTCCTCCATATTATGTACAAGTCGCAACCTCTCCGCAACGATTTCAAAGGTTCTCACACCAGCAGAAAACCTTTTGCCAGTCATAGTCTCTAAGAAGGTTTGGAGGATTACCTCCGTCCCTTTTCTGTCCTTTAGGGAAAGCACCGCCTCCTCACTCGGTGAGTGTGGGTCAACTTGGTCAACATCACTGGCAACTTTCCGGAAATCATCAACCTCCTGAGGATCCTACAACAACTAATTATAATGTAAAGTCAAAGTAACCAAGGTAGGCGTACGCCAGACCGCGTCGTGGCGTAACAGGCTTAGCTCACCGCGAACCGCTCTTCCACCCCTCCACGCCTGGCGTACACCTACCTTGGCCCGCGCCGGCGGCTGTCACCGGGTGAGTGGGACCCTGCGGGGTCAAACAGTCGGTACGGCGCCCGCAGGGCGCCGGTCTTAGGGCGCGGGGTTCGCTGCGCTTCTAACCTAACCACCGGACGTACCTACCCCCACTGTGGTATTCTCTGCCGTATTTAATTGTGCTCAAATCTAACCTTACCTACCCTACTCGAACCCAACCCAATCTAACCTACCCTAGACTAAACCCTAGACTAACCTACTCATTGAAGACTTCTCTTCACCATTCAATGCTGCTCTAACCTAACCTAGCCGAGCCCAACCAGTTGCCGTCCAAGGAGGCCGTGCTTTGACCACTGGCACCTGCAGCAGCACCTACGGAGTCTTCTTCGGCATTGTAATTGAGGACTTCAGTATATGTTTAGCGGGGTCGGTTCCCATCGTAAAGTTTAAAATGCAACTCCTTAGCCTATTCGTTCCTGCTCCTGCTCAAGAAGGCCTTGTTTTGACCACTAGCTCCTGCAGCAGCACCTGGGCTCGATTTTGCCATCTTGACTTGAGTCTTTGGATGGTTTTAGAAGGGGTCGGCCGCCATTTTCAAGTTTGAAAATCGGCACGATTTAGAAGTTAGCCCTCCTGTTCCAGTTCTTGCACAAGAAGAAGAAGGCCCTGGTTTGACAATCGGCACCTACAGCAGCACCTGAGGTAGGATGCCGCCGAGGTTAGGTTGACTCCGGTATGATGCAAGCAGATTGTGGTCCAAATGTGAGCCCTCTACGATGAACCGTTCTCGAGAAATCGCGCGGACAGATACACGCACACACAGACAAACAGACAAAACATTTTTGGGCCAGTGGGGTAAGGGCTTCGCTTTCGCTCAGCCAACAATTCAACATGCTCTGAGACCCTTATATTGCAAAAATTTCTTGTAATAACACTTCAACACTTTTCAACTACAGGAAACACACAGATCAGCAATGAAAACAATTAGTAAAAATACTATTAAACTTCGTGAAATACTGGTAGGCCCGAAGTGTCACCAAAATGGATTTGGATTCAATTTTTATATTTCTTTATATTAGTTTTTCGGAATTTTTATTTGGTTAGCTCTTTCTTAATTTTCAATAACGGAGGAAACGTAGGTGATTTGAAGTTTCGAAGTGTTTTTGTTTTTTTGTTTTTTTAAACAAGCTTTTACTTCAAAATGCAGGTGAGACAGACGGGAAGACACCGTGTTATACGGGAAATGTCAAAGTGTACAGCGACTGAACACATCATGTAAAACGGGAAATGTGAGGGGAATTGTGGCGAGACTTCATTTTCTATAAGTTGGCTGGTCGCGGCGCGGCCCGCGGCCCCCTTGTTCTCACTGGAACTGACCGGTCGGCACATCGACAATGATCCGCTCTGAGGGTTGTGCCTCTCGTGCATACTCAAGGGTCCGAAGCGGTCGCGACTCTTGAGTTGAGTTGAGACTCTTTTAACCAGGGCTCGACTCGGCTCGGCACATCAACAATAAGGGCTGTTTCACAAGAAAGGGAGAGGTCCGATTTTTAGCGTGGCAGGAGAAGGATGGATGATACTGACGCAGCCAGTTGACGAGCCGAGCACGCTAGCTCTGTCTTTTTCTTTCGCTATGGGATGGAGTGAGAAAGCTGAATTTGAACTCGGTTTTGAGACTGTCTGCTGCATTTCTGGAGTGTAAAATAACGTCCGAAGCTCTTGTATGGGTACTATGCGAAAGTCAGGAAGGTCTGAAAAACTTCTCACAGAGCCTTTCGGTTTTGGCGTAAGGGGCTCCATAGGAATTTTTGTAAAAAAAGTCCAATCTTCAGTGAAACTAAGGTCACTCCGTGCCTATAAAATATAAATCAAAGACATAATTTGTAGTTGAAAACACTCCATACAGTCAGACCAGCTTCTGTTAGGCCGACCTTTTCGCTTAGCAGAATAGGCTTCGCTGGCCGGACAGCCACTCCTCTATTCCACAGAACAATGTGTACAGCATACTGCACAAATGCCTTGAAATGGCAAACCATACCAGAATGCCAACATCAGATCATAGTTCAACCATCTACGAGTGTACCTCACTGAAGTCATCAGGTAAACCTGAAACCTTAACTCTTGACGTGGGTAATTTCTTGGCTGGAGCCTCCATTAGGGGTCGTGCACAAACCACGTGACCCAAAATAGGCCACTTTTTGACCCCCCCCCCCCCCCCCCCTGTGACCTTCCGTGACTTTCGGCTGACCCCCCCCCCCCCCCCCCCCCCCCCCCCCCGAAAGTCACGTGGTATTTTTAAATTGGTGAAAAATCGTTAAAATAGTGTAACTGCGTGATTTTTGTGTTAACTTGTGTTTAACATGAGAAGAGGACGTGCTGATTTGATGGCATTTTAAAGGTAGGTTTAAGTAACAGCCATTTTCATTCTAAACATTTATTAAGTAAATAAAATACAATCATTGCTTACTTTCCTTTAAAGCATTAGTCTTCCACAAATGTCACGCCTCCGTCAATCCACTTGCTCACATCTGGGATGAGTGGCGCTAATTGTTCTCTTGTCGCAGGTATCTCCATGCCTTCTGCATCGACATTTTCTACGCCGTACGCCGCACCGACCGAAGCGAAGCGCGGCAACAACACTGCGAGCGGCTCCGCCACTGCACGTCGCGCAGCGCCCGCGATCGTTTTGTTGATTTTAGAGAATTCACGTGACTTTCGGTAACCCCCCCCCCCCCCCTGTGACCATCCGTGACTTTTGGCTGACCCCCCCCCCCCAAATGGGTCACGTGGTTTGTGCACGACCCCTAACTCTGTCCTCTTTAACTCGATTGAGAAGCACTCGAGAGCCCTCATAACAATAATTTCTTAGAGCACAAGCTCTAGAAGCAATTGCAATACTTTCATACTGGAGGAAACAAGACAGGCCAGGTCTACAATCTAAGCTATTTTGAAATTATCAGTTATTTGAGCTACATACGGTCAACATAGCCTCTGACTCTGATGTCTTCAAAACATTGAGCAGGGGTTTCAAGGGCTTCTCCACCTGCTTCTTTTCCCACAGGGTCACGTGCATCGCATATTGCAAACATTTCTAGTAATTGGGGGAAAGAACGATTTGAGTAAAAACATGTTGCCCATGCAAGAAAGGTACCCCATCATAACAGTTCCAGCAATATACCTCATCAAATCCGTCAGGTAGCATAGTGGCTCTGACATTTGCAGTCAGAACTCTCGACTCGTGGTCATCAAGCACCAGCTGAAGGAACAAATAGACAAGGAATATAAGCAGAAAAAATAACTTATTGTAGATACTATATTGAGACTCATACTCACACAATGACAACATAGAATTAACTAGTTACTTTAAGTGAATAGGATAAGTCACTGAGCGTTACACATACCGTCAACAGCATTAAAGATCATATAAAAGATAGCGAGGAACATTAAATTTTACGAGATTTCATGCATTATACAATGAGTCTGTAGGCACTGTGCCAGTACAAATTACCTGCTATCATAAAATATTCCACGTAAAAATAATATAGTAAATGACAAATTTATACTCTCCAGACTTCCAGCAATGTCCAGGTAGTGGCGAATTTCACTTGATGAAATTCAGCAATGCGTATTCAAGTCATGTGTCCATGAAAAGTGACAGGAAATAAAAAATAAAAAAGGTTCATTAGATGATGAAAACAATCACTGCATGGAACACACACAAATGATTAGCTTTACCTGGTGCACTTCATGCAATGTGCCAGTAGAAATTACCAGTTACCACATAATGTGCCAAGCATGAAAGTATAGCAGATTTCAGTTAATCTAGATGTAACTTTCAACTCGAAGCATATTTGACAGAAGCCTCCATCAAGGAAAGGTGACCGGAAACCTAAAATATAAAGATGAAATCAAGTACTACATGGAACCCACACAAATAATATTTTAGACCAACTGTACGCTCCTCTGATTTGCCAGATGATAATGACAGTACATTTTCATGGACTAGCCCATAATCAAAACTTGATGACAAGATTTAATTGATGTTAAGAACATAAATTGCATGGAACTGATTCATTATCAATGACATATCCGACACTTTCTGATCAGAAAAACAATGCAGATCAGAAAATAAAATCCAGTGACAGAATGACTGAGTTTCAAAATGAGGATGGTGAATGAATGTGAAAAACATGTAACGAGTAAAAGCCACATTGAGTGGGAGAAAATACCGCATCATCACTGTCTCTGAATGTCATTGGCTTCGAAGCGATGCTCTTCTTTGACTCTGACCCTGAGGTACCTGGGGAGCCTGGGGTATCAGAGGTACCTGGGGTATCCGAAGTAGCTGGGGTATCTACGGTACTTGGGTTCCCAGGCATTTCCGGCACCACCACACTTATATCCCAGTTCTCCGCCGCAACGTTGGGCATCACTTTACGGAGGCAGGAATGCAGCCAGTTTAACATGTCAGGACCTGTTGACAATCATACACAAATACCAGCAGTGGGATGGGATATCATTTGATCAAGTCCAGAGACATGTCACATTACAACTAAAATCTTGAACATAAGGTGCTGTCACCTTAACCACATCATTGCCATAACAGGCAGTATAAGCCAAAACTGGTTGCTCAGTGGAGCTAATTTTCACTGCAATAAATTAGAATAATTGAAATAAAAAAGTAAATTACAAGTAGGACAACGTAAGTTCATAACCTTCGGAAAATAGAAGAAATGAGGTGCAAACAAGAAAACATTAAAATTTACTAGAAACTAAGTCAGCAGAGACCGTAATAATAACGAATCTCTACAAACAAACAAACACGAGAATCCGTAATAAAATGTCGCCTCGCTAAACTTAGTCAAAACCGTGATAGTAAATCGCAAGATAGCAATATACCATTATAGCATTATAGCTAGATCGCATATCGGAGGTGTAAAATCGCAAGATCGCTTGTAGTCGAATTCGAATCGAAAGATCGCAAGTTGCAAGATCGCAGGGTCGGAAGTAGCAGAATCGCAAAGTAGCAACATCGCATTGCCAGATCGCAAATCGCTAGTAGCAAAATACCAAGATCGCAAGATCGCGTTGTAGCTAACAGGATATCCTCCTTGCAAGGAACCGCGGATGCGGTTGCGGCAGTCTGAGCCGTGGCGAGCCGGGCCGCGGGGAGGTGGCCCGTGTGCTTGTGTGTACGGCCGTCGGGCGGGGAAGGGGCCGAGCCGTGCTTGTTGACACGAGAGAGGTTAGGGGCCCCATGGCTGGCCGATTGTTTACCTTTTCAGAAAGCCCGGAATTCTACTAGACTGAATGTCATTCCGGTGTGATTGCGGCCTTGTGCACATGAAAATGTTATGTATTTAGTGCCCTCCGATTTGTCGCGGAGTCCTTTTGAAAAAATTCCAACTTGTTTAGTTCAAAATTCCTAGTCATAAGCTCTGAAGACTGTGCAGCAAGATTTTAACTCCAAGTGTTTCATGTCATCATTCTCATCATTGCTTTTTCATTTTCATGTTCCATCTGTGTCTGCCATCATCATCTTTAGTTACGCTCACCAGAGCCATTGCAATAAATTCCGTTACTTTTCGATCTGAGATTCTCGTTCTTTAGTCGGCCTTGCCTGACAACGTGAGAGGGGAGGGAGCCAAACTACCACCTGACCTTCAAGAAAATGTTGGTAGAGGGTACAATAAAATGTATTCCACTTAAAGAGGAATGTATCACAAACACTACACGGGGTGGAAGTCTACGACCCGGAATAAAAACACGGCATAGAACAATAATAATGGCACAAAACAGAGTGCAGCATCCGGGAGGGAACCTGCGACCCGAGTACTAGAGGAACTAATGAGGAACTAGAACCCACGAAACAATTAAACGTCACTCAGGCTCAGGGAGTCGGACGTCAGATCGATGAGTGGCGAACTTCGCGCTTCGGAAAAGTCCTCACTTGCACTGGACGACGCTGCTTGGAGGAACTCCGGGCCCAACCTGCCCGAGTTCTCCCCCACACCGCGGCTCGAAGAGGACGACGAGGGCCGGGAGTCTGGGGGTAGGGGCGCCTGGAAGGCCTCGGTGTGGCCGCGGGGAGCGGCCGAGGCGTGACGCACCGGGGCCACCAGCGCCCGGCGATCGAACGCCATGACGCCCTTGAGGGGGACACGGTGCCAGCGTCCTTCCCCGTCCTGGACCCGTCTCCACGGCTTCGGGCGCACGTTAGCGGTGTGCCTGGCGGCACGGTAATTTCCACACCGGCCGCGGAAGACGTGGCGGGCGCGTGGGGCCTGGTGCTGCTGGTAGCGGGGAGGCACGTGGGCCTGCCGGTGCTGGGGGCGAGGAGTCTGGTGCCACGGCTGCTGCAGGCGCACCTCCTGGTGTCGCGGAAGCGTGCGCTGGAGGGCGGGGCTCCTGTTGCCGCTGTTGGTGCACGTACCGCTGTTGCTGGCGGTGGGGCTCCTGCTGCTGCTGGCTGACGTTGCAGCGTGGCGCCGCCGCCAACACAAGGGCAGTCGTGCCAGGCATGACCTAGTTGTCCAAAAAAGTAAGTTATCCACCTCAAAAAAAATCGTGTAGTCGTGGAAATAAGTATTTGTGACTCAGAATTTCGTGCTCTTTCCGAATTTTCAAGTCCCAAAAAATCCCACTGGCGGTTTTTTTTCTAGGGCTGCCAAAATTGAAAATAACGAAATTTACTCACTTTACTCAATTAGGACAACTCTGTGTTCGATAAAAGTACCATATATTTTATCGTTTGGTCTTGCAGTACCAAACATAGATGTGCTGACATGTTGACACTAAAATAAAAACTGAAATTGCAATGCTGTCATATTTTTTTGACATTTTTGAAGAAGAAAAGAAAGTTTACCTCCTATCTTTTTAAAGCAGTTCTCAGGTGCGAGGCTCATATTTACAGACACCAGAGAGCTCCCCAATAACGCTTAAGGTAATTTTTATTACTGCCCGATGGGGACGGGTTGGTAGAAATTACGTTGTTTCTACGGATTTTACGTTGTCTACGTTGCCATCGATTTTTCGAAAGTGTTCGACGTCTTGTCGATGTAGAATAATTGGGCCATCGACGGTTTGATGTCGTATCGTCCGAAATACTACGGAGTGATGTAGACCTCAATGTGCCAACATCGCGGATGAGGCCCTGTAACGTCAACGTAATTACGTCAATTCCTACTGCGCGATGCGACGTTTTATCGAAGACATCATATTCACGTAGAATATGCACCATCGATACAACGTGCGTATACGTTGGCACCCGTCCTCTACCTGCCAACGTCCTGTCGATACCGACACGACGTTGGCAGCACGCAGTCAATACCACAACGATAATCCGCAGTGGTTCTGCGTTGACTTTATGAGGTCAGCGCAGCGCCGTTGTGCCGACGTCGACATTGCTCAGTGTACAATTCCACGTCGACACAACGATGCTGGCACGTTGAACAACCAACGTATCCAAACACACGTCATCTCGATCTCGATCATGCGCGGTACCATACACAACGTCATCGCACTGTCGCCGGCACGTTGCCGGCTTTACGTCGTTACGTCAACGTATTGCCGATGATCTCAAACGTCACGTCTCTTTCAATACGTTGTCACAACGTTGTCCGCAGGTTGCCATAATCACTAAGGGACGCCAACGTCCTCACAGCAGACATGAATCACCGTCACATAATGCTAGTCGACATTACGTCGCCAGGACGTCGAACCGGCAACGCAGACTTAACGTACATTACGTGGTGGCACAACAAATGAGCTATAGTATAAGAAGTCGATGCGACGTCGCTATGACGTCGGCACCGCAACGTAATTATGGCATAATCATGGCGAAGTGACTGACTCTACCTCTTGTGGGAGTGGTCGCCTCTACGTAGACTGGTGGTCGACCGCACCACAGACCCACGGTCACGTCATGTCGCCGTCGCCGCATCTCTCTCACTCCATCAACATAGACGTGACGTTGACACGATGTAAACATAGTGACGTGCATCAGAGATCGTCTGGACGACGGCCGAACATTGTCGTGCCGTAGCCGATTAGCAACATTACGTCGCTATGACGTCGCCGCCACAACGTAATTATGGCATAATCATGGCGAAGTGACTGACTCTACCTCTTGTGGGAGTGGTCGCCTCTACGTAGACTGGTGGTCGACCGCACCACAGACCCACGGTCACGTCATGTCGCCGTCGCCGCATCTCTCTCACTCCATCAACATAGACGTGACGTTGACACGATGTAAACATAGTGACGTGCATCAGAGATCGTCTGGACGACGGCCGAACATTGTCGTGCCGTAGCCGATTAGCAACATTACGTCGCTATGACGTCGCCGCCACAACGTAATTATGGCATAATCATGGCGAAGTGACTGACTCTACCTCTTGTGGGAGTGGTCGCCTCTACGTAGACTGGTGGTCGACCGCACCACAGACCCACGGTCACGTCATGTCGCCGTCGCCGCATCTCTCTCAATATACCAACATAGACCTAATTTGATAAATGGACAGAGGACTATGAGTTCACTCATTATCCAAAACCGCACCCGTGCGTCGTTTAGTTTAGGCGCTAGACCGCTGCAAAGTTGCAAATTTCTCAATTATTTTCGATCCCCTTGCTTAAACGCCGCGAAAACTAGACGTCGCAGCAAGACGGAACTTTGCAGGGTGGTAGAAAATTGCCCATACTAGCGCATGACGGGTTTCAATCAGCCCTTGAAATTCCAGGAGGATCCCTGGAACGCCTTGAACACAGCCTTACGAAACACGCGTTTTTCGCTAACGTGTACGTTTTTCGGGATGGAATTTAGCCCATGCGCTAGATTGAACTTTCCTCTACCAGGCCCCGTTATCAGAAAAATATTGAAAATTTTGCACGGCTGTCGTGTATGCACGGAGAAATCATGTCTTGTCAGTGGGTTCATCATTAGAGAGAGACAGACGGTCGTGTTCTGTCCTTGTTGCACACCTCCCACACGACTTGAGTGGGTCTTCAGCCGCACTAGCTCACCTCCCCGCGACGTGCAAATTTAAATCCAAATATCGCATCTATTGCACTCATCTTGCTCGCGTGAAAATGCCGTGAATAGTGGTATGCAGGCAGCGCCGCCCAGCGAAAGATTTGAGCTTATGGTGCGTGCAGGCGCGCGCGAACATACACACACACACACACACACACACACACACACACAAACGGATGGTTACTTCTCCAGTTTCCAGTTTCCGATTGAGCTGTCATAGTTGCTGTGTTGGCAGTTTTGTGTGTCGCTGACGGCTGCACGACATAAAAAGAGAGGCCAGTAGAGGCCAGACCGTGTCGCAGTGCAACATAGTAGCGAAGATGGCTTCTCTGCTACCAGTTGAAAGTATGAAATTTAACCTCGAGTTTTTTAGGTACGTGTTAATTTGTAGACCGCCGCAGTAGCTAGATGAATCAGCAGCCTTGCAGCTCAGACTCTGTGTGGAAGCTGTGTTAATAGAATTTGGACGTACGCACTCGGATCTTCTGGGCCCATTCCACAGTAAGTAGCACCGCGCACCACCGGTACCCACCCTAGTATGCAACCGCAGTATTTTTGAAATGTCATTGACTGCAGATGGCGCAATGTATGCCAGCGAAAAATCCTTCGAAGAGGCTCTATTGCAACTGAGGGACGCATATATGCGAGCTCCAGGCAAGCGGTCGGAGCAAACGACGATTGCGATTGCCTAATGCGCGCAATTGAGCATTACTGCGGCAATTAATATATGGCGGATGTTATGTTAACGACAATATTTGAATAAATGAACCAAAATTGGTAACAGTCAGTAGGTACGAATGCAGCCCGGCCCACCCGACCACCGCCGTTGAAAGCCTGCCGCCTGCCATATGCAGCAGGTGGGCAAGCCCGCAGTACACAGGGTGCGTTGAGGTTGCCGCGCCGCCCTCCTGCTCGGTGGGATGGCCTTGGACGTGGCCTCCAGCCATTGGCGGAGATACTCCGTACTCCGTGCTGGGGTATCCACAGGAAAGCAGGCGGGAATGCGTAACAGCATTACTTCACATTTGATCAATGACCGGTTAGGGACCGGCCAGACGTAGTTTGTGGACTGCGCCGCGCGGTACGGGGGCCGTCCACACAGGACGTAACTGAACGGCGGCAGTCCGCCTCGGTGTTACGTGGTTTGAGGACGGGCCGCGCGGCTGCGAGGGCCGTCCACATGTCAGGTAACGGCGGCATCACCTCAGACAACCCACGAGGCGCTGATGCTCTCCGGGCAGCACGCCACTGATGTGTGAATGGCGAACACCCTGTGCGGACGCCGGCACCGCTCCTCAACGAGTCCCCCCCCCCCCCCCCCCCACCGACGCACCAGGTACACCTGGTGTCCAGGTATGCGTACACGGTGTTTGTGAAGCGAGCACACATTGTGAGTCCAGGTGCCTCGGCGATGGCAACGGGTGGGGTGAACTCCTCTCCCCTCTCCCCCGCGCGCCGAGGAACCACAGTGCGGCCTGACCATAGGGCCAGTCACACTGCCAGTTGAGCTGCTAGTGCCAGCCATGCAGCACGTTCACTCATCTCCATTCCTTCCGCGAGCGGTAAGTCAATGACTGTCATGAAGAATCGGGTATAAAAGGGGAACTAGGGCATGGCATTGCAGTGCAACGCTGCTGGTCTTGTGATGCATGATACTTTGACTACACACCGAATGTTAATGTACACATTTGCGCATAATGCATTTACAGACCTACACATACAAACACTAAGTATTAGGGGTGGGTCGAACCGTTCGAAATCGCGTCGAACCGAACCGAACCCAACGTGTTCGGTCCGAGTTCGAACGTCGAACTTTTGCTGAGGTCCGAGTTCGAAATTCCGAACTTTTTTCGAACTTAAGTACTTTCCCTCGCGATTTCCGCTGGTAAGGATATTGGGCGTATGAAGAGCTATCTGGTGGCCATTTCTATTTGGTGCAATTTTGGCTTGCCTGACTCTTTCTTTCTGAATTTTTTGTCACAAAATGTTAATGTTACAAATCTGCATTTACAATGGTTCATTTTCTTATTTCCAATGAAAAACATATCCGTTTCCTTAAAAATACGCACTTTGCAGAAAAACGATGGGTTTGGGTTCGAGTTCGAAAAAAGTTCGGGTCGGGTTCGGGTAAGATTTTGAAAGTTCGGTTCGGGTTCGGTTCGACCTGAAAGACCCGGGTTCGACCCACCCCGACTAAGTATAAATGCATCCTTTATCATGAACAAATCTGTATGCAGCAATGAACAAATATGAACATAAATGGTTTCTGTGCTTCTGTAGACTGTAGATGTGATAGGTACAAATTTATACATACACATTTAGTGTGGATGATACGCCTGCCGGACCATTGAAAATTCACTAAGAAGTTTACATCCTCTATGTAGTGGGAACAACATATCCAAAAAGATATAAAATCCACAAACTTTTCTTGAAACAATAACCAACAAAATTTGCCACATCCAAACTTTCCAGTACTTATGTTTCAAAATCCATCTACAATCGGGAGCTTTGACATGCCCTTATTGGATTCAAAATCTTGTGGCCAAATCTGGGAGCTATGGTTTCAGACCTTGTGGCGATTGGACAAATACCACACATATGTCAGTTTTCATATTAATCTGAATGGCATATTTCCACCTATCAAATAATATCTGCAACTCTTGGGGCCTTGTCACATTAGCACGTGAGCCACTAATGGTTCCATGTACAGCTATCTGTGAATAGTGGGAATTTCTTAAATGACCGCAAGAGAATATGTAACAATCCAAAGGGCGGAAAAAATATAGATATTGGGGATCAAACTTAACAAACATCGTATTAGAATCAGTGGCATTGCAAACTATGAAATGTTTTCAAAAATAACTATCAGGTACCTGAATGATATCATGAACTAATGCCATGCAATAACTGCATCCATAAGCCTTAGATGTAGCTGGTTTCTTGAGCCACAGTGCCCGAACAAAATGAGTAATGCAGATTTCACATCAAAGTGGCAAAAATGCACCTGGGTTCAAGTAAAACTTACTACAATAATCATCCGGCTATCAAAGTAGCCGTGAAATATAAATGAATGGGGCTCCTTGCCTGTGATGCCTCCACTTTGATAACCCATAATTCTCATTCTGTTAGAAGTAGTTTTAGCTATACTAAGAATGATGTGGCTTTGCCATGTTCACCCCAGAATAAAAACAAGAGCCTCATAGGATAGCTGTCGTTCAAATAATATCCAATGGTATATCACCCATGGTTGAGTGGTCAACAGCTGATACGTCGTTTGAGCACGTAACATGAGAAGCATATGCATTACTGAAAACACATCCTTGCAAGGAAACTTGAGAACTCAGTGAGTGAATCCAGGTTGTACACACCTTTCATCCAGGAGCCGATATGGAATTTTGAGAGCCCTGACTTTGGGATCCGCAACGATTTCACCTTGGTCTCAAAATAGTCGTAAATCATCAGTAGAGCTTTGTCATCAATATTTACTAAAATCGACCTCGCTGGGATCACAAGTAGACGACACGGCTTACCTTTCAGGTTACGGACGTCCGTTGTGAAAACACCGTACACTCATGACCACGTTGAATACATGACAACGCAAAGCACTGCCTGTAGACACGCCAGACATCGACACGCAAGTAAATCGGAGTTAACATCACTAATACAATCTAAGTGATCACTATGAAAGTATACTCTACAAGCAAACAAAACAAAACATGAAAATTTTCATCTCGAATCGGGCGGGGTCGACCCTGATATTATGAAAAACTACGCAATCTTCAAACAAATAACAATCGAAGAGCGCGGCTTAATTTGAACGTGAAGTGAAAAACACGCCTGTCATCGAAATCAAAGATATTGGAAATGAAAGCAAAGATCACCAAAATATTGCACATTCCACAACAAATGAGGTCATGTGAAGCTGTTGAAACATTTAATGATCTTCAAAATATATAAGAAAAGAAAAAGAAAGATTATATGCTTACAGACCTCAAATGGCAATCTGAATCCTTATAGAGTCTAATTACCTGCACTGTTGCGAATAATTTTTCTGAGAGCGTTCTTCTCTCAAAAATTAACTACTACACTGATCAAAAGACTTATTGTAGAAAATCCATTTGGTCACAGACCAAATTTTTTTACTGTAAATGCCATCGTCCAGCAGATATATAATTTCTAAATCCAATAACAATAGCAGAAATACCTTAGTCACATTCTTAGACCTAATCAAAGCATTTCACTTTTTGTATCTATTCAAGAAATCGTGACTACCGGTACCATGCACCAGCCCTCATAAATATGAAAGAACTATTTGTCTCTCCTAAATTAAATATTAAATTAGAAAAGACAGTGCATAGACTGGGATCTTACCAAGATTATGTTAAAATTCAACTGGGAAAGAGTAGAAAAGACTGTCAAAAATGGGAGCAAGGGTCTATTTGTATTTGGTCAGACAGACCAGGAATTGAAAATCAAACACAATCCTAACATCAAAGTTACAAGCTTGCTTCATGTACATCATGAAACATTAACAATCCTTCAGGAAGTTGCACGTACTAACACTTACTTCACTGTATGTGTGTTTCAGTCATTTTTGAGTTCTATGTGTTGTGCCTGGAATGTTTATGCGTTTTATTACGCCCTCATAGTATACTTCATTCCTTTGATATTTTACCAATGTCAAATTCTGTAAATTTACGACATTCTTAATTTCACAAACTAAAACAAGATATGCAGAATGAGACTGAAGAGAAATTGGGGTAGGATAATTGAACTGTAAAAATAGCACATTCCATAAAGCAAATCCGAATACTATGTTGTTCTGTGATTTGATTTATTTCAGAGCAATCTACAACAAGCACAAAGGCAGTACTATTGTTAAAATACAATTTTTCCTTAGCCTTAGCGAATATCTGCATGTATACATTCTTTTAAATTATAAATTATTAAACAGATGACAGGTACATCTTTGGCACAAGGAAAAGTACAAATACAAAAGCACAACAGCATATGATACGTAGAAAGATGTTCCTTGCAGAGGACGAAAAATATCTGTAGGGAAGTCAGTCTTATAATGTGAATCATAATGTTGCTAGTACTGATTACTAACTACTCTGTTTAAGGATAAAATTTCCTTTTCAGACTCCCTTGCATACCTCATCAATATGAATTTTCAATGTAATTTACTACAGAGTGTCACGAAGTACATCAACTCAACAATATGTGTATACAGCGATGAGAAGAAATGACACAGAACTGGTGTTTACATACCAATGTGGATGCTACTTCAGATAATGCGTTAACAAAGTGAAAGAAAATATACAATCATTCGCACAATCTGCTGAACATATTAGGGTTTGCAAAATACACACTGTATAATACATGTGAGGTCATGTACAGCTAGACTCACACATCCTCAAGGCAGTCTTTATCCCAACAATCAGAATATGCATGGAGTAAGGGTATGATTCCCAAGACCATACTATCTTATCCAGCCGTAAGCACCATTGCTCAAATGTATCTTTGGTGTAATAAAATTGTAGCAGCAAACGTGGAGTCCAAATATAAATCAAGGGTTAACTGGTCATAAAGCCTACTCAGAACCTCAAATCAATATGTATATGTAAGAGTTAATGTTGGGTGATTGAAATTCATAAGACCTTTACCAGTCAAATAACAGTTCAAAATTTAAAAAGTATCCACAGTATTGTGGTATCTTACTACATACCACAGCAGCATAACAGATATTACCTAGTTGTGCTAGATAAAGTCCACGTCACGCAGGAACAGCAGCAGGATGGACTTAACCCAAAGGACATTTTGTTATTTAAATGTTACTCAGAGGACTGTGGATAATCTCAACATTATCCAAATAGTCCGAAATATTATTCTTTTTCTAATAAAAAAAAAATTAAAAAAAATTCAGACATTACCAAGGACTTTTGGGTACCTTTGAAATTATCCAGGGAAAGTCAGCACTACCCAAAACCCAACATTAACATTGACAAATACATTATAAATATCCAATGACCGACATTTTCTCAGCAAGGGTATGATCTACCAAGACCGCTCTATTTTATCCAGCATCAATGCCGAACCATATCTTAAGAGCAATGAAAATGTACACAGCACACTTGGAGTTTGTATATAGATGAACTGTGAACTGGTCTTGCAGCCTTCTCAAAGTCTCAAATCCAAATGCATTCTTCTCATGATGGAGCTGGGTATGAACCCTTTTTCCTATTTTTCTCTTATTTTCATCTCCCTTGTTGCTATTTACAAAGGCATATATTGCTTGGCTAAACTTCTTCAAGCTATTGCCTCCCGTTCTACTCATGACTTCTGTATTGAACAAGGTTTCATAGCTTCTGACACGGCCTTTGACAACCATGTCTGCGAGTTCTCTAGCAGTGCTCCTTCTGAAATCCTTGAGTACATTAATCATATAATTCCCGCATATGTGCACAACTTGAACAAGAGCACGCTTTCTTTTGAGCCGAAGACTCACAGGAAGTTTGGTTCCATCCATTAGGTCTAGAATGGGATCTAATTGATCCTCCACTTCATTCCATGGGAAAAACCTGCCATTATATGGCACTTGTGATGGTACTCCTGCCCTCCAAGGCTCATCTATGGCAAAACAGAAGTCAGTGTAAGTTTAAATAAAACCACATTCATGAAACAATACTCATATTAATTCAATATTACCAAGACATAAGATTGCATGACTACAAGCTCCAATATTGCTGGCATCTAACGTAGTATCTGCAAACTCCAATCTTAATGACTCCTGGGTAGCCTGGCGGGAAAATTGAAGATCTGTTATCCATATTCTATTCAGAGGCTTGAAATCGATCCCAAAAAGGTGACTGACTCACAAAATAATTAGAATCACCCTTCTCATACAGATCCATTTTAACCGTAGCTCTGTTTTGAACCAACGAAACAGTTTAACAGCGAATAGCACACAAGAAAAGGGGCGAGTTGTGACTACTCTTCAACACAACATGACCTCTAACCAACACCAAAACCAACCCAAAACAACGTTTTATCGAAAATACACCAAAATATCAAGAATGTCGCTCTCGAAGTCAATACTAAGGTCGGTTTTCTGATGCTATGAAATAAAGACCGAAATCTTCACGATGTTGGCGTCGTCTGCTTCGCTTTGGGTCGGCGCTGCGCTCCGCCACCGTTTTCCTTCTGTTCTTCTTACGGGGCAAGCTGCTCATTTCCCGATGTCAATTTCGCACTTATGTCCAGTACAAATCATTGAAACATTTTAATCCCAAAATTATAGTTGGTTTCCTGAAAAATACCCGCAAAACTTTGGATTCGGTTGTCCTGTCTTTTAAATAGATTGTACACGAGTGACGTCACACGACAGTGCCGCTTTCCCCTAGTCCCCTCCCGCCTCCAGCTTTTCCGGTCGTCTGCTCGGTCTGCCCGTCCCTTGGTCGTCTGCTGTCACCTGTCACCTGCCTTGTCTAGTAGCCATCGTCAAAAGGGTCAAAACATACGAAATTGACAATCGTAAAATCCAACCCATGCTGAAAAGGTTGTCCTATCTACTCTCGTACGCTGCGTCTATGGACCGGGGTCTTCCGGTTACATTGGGCGCTATGCGCATGGGTTATGTGTAGTACTGTTAGCAGTGACGTGTGGTTAGTTTACAGAAATGCAGTAATATTCAGTGCACCAAGAAACCGAAGCTACGCGGGCGCGGCGCCCGGCGTTTGCCATGGCAGAACCAGTGGTAAGTGTAATTCTTAAAATAAAATTGTTGATTAGAACATCTCTTATGCAAAATTATTCTGTCTGGGAAAAGAGTTTCCATCCCGCAAAGAACAGGCAACAGGCTTCATTTTAACCTAATTTAATATTCATCGAACATCTGTAAAATCAATGAAAATAGGTTACTTTAAGCGATGATTGACTTGTTGAATGTAATGTTACAGACTGAAATAATCGTACCATTTTCTACCTCCATCTCTTCTGTGCTATCTTCTTTGCTATTGATATCCATTGGATCTGTAACATCAATGAAAATAGGTTACTTTAAGCGATGATTGACTTGTTGAATGTAATGTTACAGACTGAAATAATCGTACCATTTTCTACCTCCATCTCTTCTGTGCTATCTTCTGTGCTATCTTCTGTGCTATCGATATCCATTGGATCTGTTACATCAATGAAAATAGGTTACTTGAAGCAATGACTAATTTGTTGAATGTAATGTTACAGACTGAAATAATCGTACCATTTTCTACCTCCATCTCTTCTGTGCTATCTTCTGTGCTATCGATATCCATTGGATCTGTTACATCAATGAAAATAGGTTACTTGAAGCAATGACTAATTTGTTGAATGTAATGTTACAGACTGAAATAATCGTACCATTTGCTGCAAGACGCCACAGCTGCTGCTCCAGCGCTTTAAGCTTCCACTCCAGCTGTACAATGATTCTGCAGGGCACACAACAGCGGTATGTATGACTAGAAGAGTTACAGGAATAATGGAGCTGGCCGAGATAACGGTTGGCTTCTTCACAATGAGACAGATTTATTTGCTAAATATAACTGACATAATGTCTTGATGTAATGCAATTGATCCTTATTTAGAATAGCTTCCTTCATTAATGCCTAAACAATCTGTGATACTGCAATTAATTTTTTATGATTGAGGTTTCATACCATGCCTTAAGAGATAATTGTTTGAGCAGAAAGATACCTTTTCTCATTTTGTTTAAGATTAAGATAAAAAAAATTACTCTCCAAATGTAAGCCTAAAAATTTTGCATTATTTGTCTGTTCTATCAATTGGTTATCGATTTGTATATTCAATTTGTTATCATTGCCTTTACCCGAGAATAGCATGGAATAAGTGTTAAACGTATTGACAATAAGATTTAGATATTTTAAGAAGTTAACAATTTTGTTCAAGATTGACTCTGCTTTCTCATTTGTAGTTTTTAAGTTCAGACCTGATATTATGAGATTTGCATCATTTGCATACTAAATGGGGAGACACGTAATATCCGAGACCTTCAGTATGTACTACTTTAGTTCATTTATATTAGAAATGTCTTTATTTTTTTCTCTCACATAACCCAGGGGTCATTGGACAATGCTGAAATCTCTCTTCTGCTGTGTCATAATGTCTATTCTGCTCTAGTTGTATGTCACAAGTTAAATGACAATTTAAAGTTTAAAAGTATCAGAATTTTTTTGGTATCTTAGAGACATCAACCAAAGGCGTCTGAGTAAACACAAAATTACCCTTAGTTCTAATAAAATATAATTGGAATTTATTCATTTTAATTTGAGGCCCCTATTACTCTCTGCCACATCAACTAGTTTCAAAAACTAATTTCAGAGCTGTTGTGAAATTTTTCGAGAGCCCTATCCCAGCTACGTATAACTTCACCTTGGTCTCTCAAAATGTTCGTAATACATCAGTCCATAGAGCTTTGTCAGTACTTAATGAAATCGATGTCGCTTTTCGGAGGAACCGCCCTATCGCTCGCGCACACGGATGGGGAAAAGGTGTCTTCGGTCTCCAAGGCGGACCAAGCAGTAAGGCCTGTTTGGCTTGGGCCTCATAAGATACGCGAACCGGTATGGATAAAATGACTATGTCGTTACCGAAAAGGGATACTGATATTAGCAAACGCTGACAAAGCTGTATGGACGTACGAATATAAACACGACCATTGATAGGCTGAAGGTTGGGGTAGGTTGGGGTGGGAACACACCACAGATCGGAGCATACCCTGCCTCGCACCTGTTGACATAATGCAATACGTCTTGCAAATACGCTACTTGCATAGGTTTCACTAACTTACTCAACAATTTTCTCCATTTTCTTCGACAGGACAGGACAGGACAGGACCGGACCAGACCATGAGACCATACGTATACACGGGGCAGCGGTAGGAGCAGCGGTAGCAGCGGTAGCAGCAGGGTGGAGCGTGGGAACGGGGGAATAAGGGGGATGCGAGAGAAGCGGGAACTTGCGCTTCTCCTGCCAACCTAAAGTCTCTAAAGGGGTCGTGATCCTCTCCAAGAGCCCGCGATGCCCCAAGGGTGCCACCCGGAAGGTAGTCAGCCCACACGGCATTCTGCCTGTAAATTGGCATAAAGCGGTAAACCGAAATCCTGCGTACGCGCGTGCTCGGCTGGTGGATTTATTTTTCACTGTCTTCAATTTTGCAGGGCTTGGGGGTTTGGAGGACTTCACCAAGGATTCGAAGGAGACGAAACACCGAAGTGTCAAGTAAAGAGAGCCAAGTCAGGGGGGGGGGGGGGAAGGGGGGCGGCGGGGTGTCTTATCTTAGTTGTCATATGAGATGCAGTTCAGCAACGCGAAGGGGCTGCGGGGGGGGGGGATGCGGTCGGTTGGTGGAAACAACACCGACAAAGTCAAGTTCTAACTCACTCTATCTCTCCGCCCCGTCTCCCAGGGGGTGGACGCTGGCTGCAACTCTCACTCACTCTCTCTCCCCCCCCCCCTTCCCATCTTCTCCCTTCTCCTTGCCACCCCCTCACCTCCGCAAATGTTCCCATTCAGGCGTCTTTAAAATGATCTCCAAAAAGTCTGATATTTACTTCTATTCGTTCTCTATGAAGAGAAAATAAAGTAAGACAAGATAATTGCAAACTTTTTGATGTCTCATTATTTATTATTACTGTACTCATTTGGGATATAACAACAAAGTGAAAGTGTAACAAGTAACTCAAAAAATTTATCAGTCTGAACACATGTCTAAAGTCACGAACAGTCAACCCCAATAAAAGTAACTAAAATTTTCAACATGCTAAACTCTATAAGCAGATTGTAAGATCCGGAGATCCGGAGTTCACGAGCGTTAGCGAGCGCACTCGCGTAGCGCTACTCATAGGCCGGCCAAAAAGCGTGCCTGTTCGCTTTACACCCAGTACTTTGTATGATTTTTCTGTTACACTAGGCCTTTATATAGTTGCTGTCCACGACCCCCCCCCCCCCCCCCATTGTTTATCAGCAGTTGTGAGCTCGGAAACGGCCAATAAGGAGGTCGCAAGCTTTGGGCTTAAAATCGACTGCTGAGAAGCAAGGAGCAGCGGGGCCGAGGGCTGGGGGAAGGGGGGGGGGGGGGCAACGGGACCGCCGGCATGACCGCCGGCCACAGTTGCCGGCAGAACTGTGGGAGGCAGACATTTTTCTTGTAAACTGTGGCCATGGTCACGGAGTGGAGGGGACGGGCGGGGGAGGCTGCCTTCCGGTTATAGGGGACCGCCGCGCTGGCGGCTACTGCATTGGGAAAGGCGCTGCCGCTCCAGCCAAGGCAGGGAAGCAAGCGCGCGACCAGACTGGGCTGCTAGATCCTCCTGTGTAGATAACCATCTCGACGGAGCTCCGGTGCGAGAAGCGTTGTCGGCTCCAAATTTAGCGTGCCTCGATGCACCGAGCGACGCGGCACCGGTCAGATGATTTCGAGGGAGCTTCGGTGGTGTAAACGTTTTCGAAATCCTGCCCCGTAGGCCGGGTGGCAGCAGTGCGCCGGACTTTCGGTTACAGCAGTCCGGGGCAGCTCCGTTGCGAGAAGCGTTATCGGCTCCGCATATTGCGTGCCGTGAGACGACCGCGCGCCGAAACGCCGGGCTGGTTGGCTCTGTGGCGACTTTCCATGCAGTGTAGGACGTGATTTTGTGGCGCCAGTCGTCCAGAGTCGCTGCCTCTGTTTTGGGTTTTATTTTCTGTTTACGATTTCGACCCCCCGGTGACCCCACCCCCACCTCCTCTTCTGGGTTCCGCATGTGGTGGAAGAAATGTTCGGGGAAACTGTATGATTCCGCCACAGTTTCTTGCGTTCAATTTTCTTGGAGCCGTCCGCGATTTTACGACCTTCCAAGCAATCGTAGGCCAGCTTCTCCCCACCTCGTCCTCCCCCGAAAACTTTTTAAAACCAAGTGTCCCCTGCCTTAACAGTCAGTCTGTACCCGGCACCCGTGCCCACCCGGTCGCTTTCCGCGTTGTTTCTTGCATCGCTCGGACTTCATCAAGGCACCATGGCTATAGTTTGTGTCTCATATGCGTTCGTGCAGCTACGGACACATTCTGCCCTTCCTGCGCACGAATATTTACATCACCATTGTCTTCTTCCGGCAGTATACCTGCCGGTATGTATCCTCCAAGAAAGTGTACACGGCCACTTTTCAGGGACATATGAAGAAATCCCAACTTTGGTGTTTCGCACTTGTGCAAGGTGTCAGCTCCCTCTCTATCACTTTATCGATCGGTGCCCATGTGTGATTGGTAGACTTAACAATCGAGTGAGAGAAGTGGACTTGCCTGCCTCTTTACGGACCCCAGTCGGATTTGAGGCCGTCCGGCATCCAGATGTCGGGATTCCCATTCCTCCCCCCTTTCTTGGCGGCCTTATCCAGCCGTTGAGACCTTGTGCCATTCCGCCTCCGCCTGTGCAGGCTCCCCAGGGAGCCCATCCCAACGGGCGACCAGCTGGACGTCACTGGTTTCTCCAGCCAGCACCACAACCCCAGCCGGTGCCATCGTTCAATCTACCACTCCAACCTCAACCAACAACACAAGAGCCAGCACCGCAGCCCCAGACAGCACTGCAGCCCCAGACAGCACCGCAGCCCCAGCAGTTGCCACCAGCACCACAGCCTCAGCCGACACTGCAGCCACGGCCACCTCAACCGGCCACTGTGCGGGCTCCCGTGTATGTCCAACCATCCTTAGAGGCCTCCTCTCGCATTGCCTTCCATAGCAGCACTGGACGGCCATTGCCAATGGGTAGGGGCCTACAGTACTACATGACAAGACCCCGTGCCGAAGTCCCCTGCACCGGCAATCCTTGCCGATGCCCAAGGCCGCCGCTGCCACCCCTGCCTGCGGCGTCGACTACCACAAGTTCAAGTTCAACTTTGACTGCATCTGCCAATCCCTCACCATCGGGGCTATTTGACTCAAGGAGCCTCCTACGGCTCTCGCAGTTTCTAGAGCGTCATCCACCTACAGCAACACCGGCAGCTATGCCTGAAACAACTTCAGAGCACAATCCACCGGAGCTAATCAACCCTGGTGTCAAGGGTGAACCCGATTCTGAAGACATCATCACCACCCCTCCCGCTCCACCTGGTGCGTCGCCACCGCCGCATCTTGAACCAGCCAGCCCGCCACCCCTGGACAACATGGCAACCCGCCGGCGTTATCAAGCTGTCCCACGGACGGAACGCCGCCCGGGACATCATGGCCGAGAAACCCGCGCTGGAAACGTCCCGACTGTAAGTTAAGTTCCATATTCCGTTTCCTTTTGTTTCCATAGGGGTAGGGTGACTTGTCGTAATTCATTTGTAATTCTCGTAACTTATTTATTCCTTTGACTTTTTCTCTCCTTTTTGATATTTTCTTTAGACTTTTTTTTTTGAATGAATTACAATGACGACAACTCGTGCAGTCACAATATTTTATCTGTTATATTTTCTTATTTTATGCTCTGATGTTTATGTATCATTTATGACCACAGTACTTCTATATTGTGTACCTGATAACTATACCATATATTCGTCGTATACTTCATTAAAATTATCCAAGCTAGTTTCCAATATCAAAGACTAATATTTAATTTAAAATTTTTTTGACCCAGTTTCATGGAAGGTACCTAAGAAAATTTATTTCACTAGGGTAAATACACTCTGAAATTTTTCAGAGTCCTTCTACTCTGAAAGTCTTTTACAACTCTGACCAAGAGACTCAAGAAATTCGCGCAGCTCAGAGTTAAAATTTCAGAGTCATCAGGAGAGTTTCAGAGTTGTCAGTACGTCGGAGGAACTCTCAATGTTTCAGAGTGAGGTTGGATGTTAAAGTATGCCCATTTCGACTTGTTGTAGCGACGTCACGATGACTCCCTAGGGGTTTTGAAACTGAGTTTGAGCCAAATCCGCCGTCATTTTTTTTTTTTGCTACCACCCACGGTTCTTGAGATAGCAGAAAAAAGTTTCCCAAAATTCATGAAAATAAAATGGCCCTAGTAAATTTCTTCGTTAATGCTACATATCAAATTTCGGACAAAAATTCGAAAAACTTGACGATTTACAGCCTTGTCGTTTTTTACCTCACTCTGAAACTCAGGCTCAGCTCTGGGAGGGATTCTGGAACTCTAGCACAGACTCTGGATCTCTGGAAGTCACTCTGGAACTCTGAAAGGAAGTCTGCAACTCTAAAAGAAACTCTGCAACTCTGAAAGAAACTCTGCAACTCTAAAAGAAACTCTCCAACTCTGTAAGATAACTCTGCAACTCTAAGGAAATTCTGAAAATTCAGAGTGGATTTACCCTAGTGTTGCGTGGTATCCAAGTATCCAGGTGAGATTGCTGCAGAAACAATTGTTTATGTTCCAGCAATACCAGCGGTTAGAAGGCGGAGCCGTGGACGCTGCATGCTGAACCTAAGCATATAGGCGCTCGCAGTGGACTCTCCCCACCACCTTCCCCACCCTGCCGCATCGAGTGCCTCACCCCCCCGCGAGGGGTATGTCTACCTCGCGCCACTGGGATTTTGAATGCTGGAGCTGGCGTGGAGACTACGTCAATTGTCGCGCACCCTGCGTGAGGCTAGAAGCAGATGTCTTGTCCCCAACAACAACAAAAAATAACAACATGTGTGTGATAAAATGGTTGACTGAGTTATTATTTACCTGAACAATTGTATCTGTTAATATCACCAAAAGTAAAGACAATCAATACAAGAAATACTATACCAGTGACAGTTTCCCTGAAAACCTGATAGTTGTTTCTGAAAACCTTGATAGTTTTTCTGACAACCTGATAGTTTTTCTGACAACCTGATAATTTCCTAACAACCTGATAGTTTTTCTGATAATCTGGTAGTCTCCCTGATAAGTCTGATAGCAACATCTGATAGTATAAAAGCAACATCTGATAGTCTGAAAGCAACATGTGATAGTCTGACATATATCTTAGTCTGATAGCTACGCCTGATAGGTTTCGTTTGGAAGTCTAAAGCTAGGCCAGAAAACCTGATAGCCTTCTTAGTACTTCTAGCTACGTCTGAAAACACAGAGACATACTGATATAAGTCTGATAGCATAAATTCGTCCTCTTTTCAGAGGTTAAGCGCCAGAAAAAAACAACCCGACTGGACAGTCAATACATAGAGCCTTGGGATCCTGCATATTTGCTTCGACGCCTATTTTATTGCAATTGCCGATCACCGAAGGGTCCAAGGGGCCTATGGTACTACAAGACAAGACAAGATCGATAGTGGGTGCTGAGAAGCCAGGAGCAGCGGGGCCGAGGGCTGGGGGAAGGGGAGGGGGGCAACGGACCGCCGGCCACAGTTGCCGGCAGAACTGTGGGAGGCAGACATTTTTCTTGTAAACTGTGGCCATGGTCACGTTTCGGCTAGGTTGCGGCGGGCCCCACGCCTTGTCTTGACTCCCCCTCGGCCCGATCTCCCGACGGCACCGGAGGAGGTGCGAAGTTGGGCGGCCTGGTAGGAAAGCAGGTCCCTCCCAAGGGACGATCTCCCCCTCGCTCGTTCTCGCCGCCCCATCACTGCTCGCCCTCCCGTCATTAGTGTGCGCATTTGATCGCTAGTTTAAATATGCGCGCCATGCGCCATGCGCCTTGCTGCGGGTAGTGGAGGGGACGGGCGGGGAGGCTGCCTTCCGGTTATAGGGGACCGCGCTTTCGTTTGGAAGTCTGCAGCTACGCCAGAAAACCTGATAGCCTTCATAGTACTGATAGCTACGTCTGAAAACGCAGAGACATGCTGATATAAGTCTGATAGCATAAATTCGTCCTCTTTCCAGAGGTTAAGCGCCAGAAAAAAAACTGCCCGACTGGACAGTCAATACATAGAGCCTTGAGATCCTGCATATTTGCTTCGACGCCTATTTTATTGCGATTGCCGATCGATAGTGGGTGGTAGAGCCCATCAAAGCCCATCGAACTTTCTGGCCAGAATTTTAAATTTTGAAATTGTGACAGCGTCCAAACCGTACTTGTTAAAATCATTTTCTTTGCATATCTCGACGTTTTAAGCAAAATACAATGATAAAGAGAAAAAAAAATTTGGTCCAACAATTGCCAAATTTAAACCCATGGCAGCGTCCAAACCGTGCCCGTTAAAATTGCCTTTCTTGCATTTCTCGGCGTTTGGAATGAAAAGGAGTGGATTTGAAAAAAAAATTCTGGTCGGAAAGTTTTTTGGCCTTTACAAGACGGTGCAAGGAAATGGCTTCTTACCTGTATGCGTGCGAAGGTGCTTTCGGAAAGTGCCAGCTTGAGAGAATAATTTTCCGCACACGGTGCATGCAAATGGCTTCTCTCCTGTATGGTTGCGAAGATGCCTACGCAATTTGCCAGCTTCAGAGAATGATTTTTCGCACAAGGTGCATGCAAATGGCTTCTCTCCTGTATGCGTGCGAAGATGCCTTCGCAAACTGCCAGCTTGAGAGAATGATTTTTCGCACAAGGTGCATGCAAATGGCTTCTCTCCTGTATGCGTGCGAAGATGCCTTCGCAAACTGCCAGCTTGAGAGAATGATTTTTCGCACAAGGTGCATGCCAATGGCTTCTCTCCTGTATGGTTGCGAAGATGCGTTCGCAAAACTTCAGCTTGAGAGAACAATTTTCCGCACACGGTGCATGCAAATGGCTTCTCTCCTGTATGGTTGCGAAGATGCCTACGCAATTTGCCAGCTTCAGAGAATGATTTTTCGCACAAGGTGCATGCAAATGGCTTCTCTCCTGTATGCGTGCGAAGATGCGTACGCAAATTATGAGCTTCAGAGAATGATGTTTCGCACAAGGTGCATGCAAATGGCTTCTCTCCTGTATGCGTGCGAAGATGCCTTCGCAAATTATCAGCTTTGGAGAATGATTTTTCGCACTCGGTGCATGCAAATGGCTTCTCTCCTGTATGGTTGCGAAGATGCCTACGCAATTTGCCAGCTTCAGAGAATGATTTTTCGCACAAGGTGCATGCAAATGGCTTCTCTCCTGTATGCGGGCGAAGATGCCTTCGCAAACTGCCAGCTTGAGAGAATGATTTTTCGCACAAGGTGCATGCAAATGGCTTCTCTCCTGTATGCGTGCGAAGATGCCTTCGCAAACTGCCTGCTCGAGAGAATGATTTTTCGCACAAGGTGCATGCCAATGGCTTCTCTCCTGTATGGTTGCGAAGATGCGTTCGCAAAACTTCAGCTTGAGGGAACAATTTTCCGCACACGGTGCATGCAAATGGCTTCTCTCCTGTATGGTTGCGAAGATGCTTACGCAATTTGCCAGCTTCAGAGAATGATTTTTCGCACAAGGTGCATGCAAATGGCTTCTCTCCTGTATGCGTGCGAAGATGCGTACGCAAATTATGAGCTTCAGAGAATGATGTTTCGCACAAGGTGCATGCAAATGGCTTCTCTCCTGTATGCGTGCGAAGATGCCTTCGCAAATTATCAGCTTTAGAGAATGATTTTTCGCACTCGGTGCATGCAAATGGCTTCTCTCCTGTATGCGTGCGAAGATGCGTACGCAAATTATCAGCTTCAGAGAATGATTTTTCGCACAAGGTGCATGCCAATGGCTTCTCTCCTGTATGCGTGCGAAGATGCCTTCGCAAATTATCAGCTTTGGAGAATGATTTTTCGCACACGGTGCATGCAAATGGCTTCTCTCCTGTATGCGTGAGAAGATGCCTTCGCAAATTATCAGCCTGGGAGAATGATTTTTCGCACTCGGTGGACGAAAATGGCTTCTTGCCTGTATGCGTGCGATGATGCTTTCGCAAAGTGCCAGCTTCAGAGAATGCGATTCCAAACTCGGTACACGCAAATGGCTTTTCTCCTGTATGTACGCGAAGATGCTTTCGCAAACATCCAGCGACGGCGAATGATTTTCCGCACTAGGTGCATGCAAATGGCTTCTCTTCTGTGTGTATGCGAAGATGCCTACGCAAATTGCCAGCTTCAGAGAATGATTTTTCGCACAAGGTGCATGCAAATGGCCTTTCTCCTGTATGTATGGGAAGATGCCTACGCAAACTGCCAGCTTGAGAAAATGATTTTCCGCACAAGGTGCATGCCAATGGCTTCTCGCCCGTGTGTGTCCTCAAGTGGATCTTCAGAGCACTAGCTGAGCTACAGTTCAGTTGACACGCAGGGCAACAAACCATTTTACTGGTCAAAGCGTGACCGTAAACACGGCGCGATCTGTCCTGCCGGCACATGTTGCGCGGGGGCAGGGCGGCGCGGAACTGAACGTGGCCCTTGTGGCGGGCCTGCAGAGGTCCATTTGCGTTTCGCCTGGCAGTTTGGGCGGGGCTGTGACGTCACTGTTGGGCTGGTAGCTGGGGTACTATGCTGGGGTAGAGCGGAATCGGGTGGTAGCGGGATGCTGGGCGCGGAGAGCCCTTCTCACATGTGTGCGAGAGCGGCGTGGAGCGGGAACAGGAGGGGTCAGTGTCGCCTAGCCAGACACAGCATGCAACGCCACGCCGCGCCACACCGGCATAAAACTGAGATGTAAACAATAGCTCAGTCATCGCCGACCGGTCTAGGCCCATAGTACAACAAGACAAGACAAGATGGCTGAAACTGATACCAATCATTGACAGGCACTGTTAGGGGCTGGCATTACCGTTTCCCTAGTTCGCAGCTTTCGGAGCTCCTTCACAGCCCTAGCTTGTTCGTTCGCAGCCCTAGCCACCGTCCTCATACGCAGTTTTACAGCTGTGGCTAGGGTGCGTCAAACTTGAACTTGGCGCGGCGTGTCGTGGCGAGGCGGCGCTGGAGCTGGCACGCACTCAAGGCGTGGCGTGCATGGCGCGGTGTGGCGTGACGTTGGCTTGCTTCGCCTCGCTAGACGGCCCCGACCCTCCAGTTCCCGCTCCCCCCGATCTCACACGCATGTGCGTAGGGCTCTCCGCGCCCAGCCTGCTCCCGCTCCTGCCCTCGCCCAGTTCTCAGGGAGGGAAAGGACACAAATGGCGTGTCTTTGTTTCCCGGTTATGATGCTTCAGCTTCAGCTAGCTTTGACTCTCGCTAGGTAAGCAGTTAGCAGGTTAGGTTAACAGGTTAGGTTAGCAGTTTAGGTTAGCAGGTCAGCAGCGGCAGCGCAGCAGCGGCAGGTTAGCAGCGGTAGCGCAGCAGCAGCAGTGGCAGTCAGCCGCGGCCCAGTGATAGCGGCAGCGCGTAGTCAGCAGTCCGCGTCCGCCTGAGCAGCGCCCAGACTAGTATATATTTATGCCGGTGCGGGCTCGTGAGTCGCGTCGCTCCGTTTTCCGGTTTTTCGCTTAATATGGCCAAACCACGCGTTTCCGCCTCATGCAACCTTCCCTGGTGGGCCGTTCCGCTGGTTTCCGAAAGTCGGAATCTTGTCGGGTTCCGAAAGGGCCTCGGATAATAGTCGGAATACACTCGGTACCAAGTGAGCAGGCATTCGGAAAGTAATCGGGACGGGGGTGATGTCCTTGACATCGGGAAATGATCGGAACGAGGCGTTCGGAAACACATCGGACAGCATGCTCTTGGTCGGAATGATATCGGGATGTAGTCGGCGGGACCTATCGTCGGAATCCGTTCGGACTTCTTTCGGGAAGGTCTTCTTGGTCGGAAAACAGTCGGATAGGTATCGGGCTCCTAAATAACTGTCGGAATCCGATCGGGGACCTTTCGGCAGACCTCACAGTTCGGAAACCGTTTGGAAAGCACTCGGAACAGACCAACGGTCGGAATACAGTCGGAAGCAATTCGGAGATGCAACAGATCTTCGAGGGACTGTAGGAATGCCTTCGGAAAGTAATCGGACGGCAAAGATCCCTTCGGGAAGCGATCGGAAGCACTTCGGAGCACCAGTAGGCCATCGAGGGCCTGTCGGAATCCCTTCGGAATGTAATCGGGTGGCAAAGATCCCTTCGGAATGGGGTCGGAAGCACTTCAGGGCAGCCGTAGACGATCCGAGGCATGTCGGAATCCACTCGGAACGTAATCGGGCGGAACAAATACATTCGGGAAGCGATTGGGGTAGCCGAAGACGATCGGGGGCATGTCGGAATACCTTCGGAATGTAATCGGGCGTAACATATCCCTCCAGGAAGCGATCGGAAGCACTTCGGAGCAGCCGTAGACATTCGGAGGCATATCGGAATACCTTCGGAATGTCATCGGGCAACAAAGATCACTTCGGGAAGCGATCGGAAGCACTTCGGAGCACCAGTAGGCCATCGGGGGCCTGTCGGAATCCCTTCGGAATGTAATCGGGTGGCAAAGACCCCTTCGGAATGGGGTCGGAAGCACTTCAGGGCAGCCGTAGACGATCCGAGGCATGTCGGAATCCACTCGGAACGTAATCGGGCGGAACATATACATTCGGGAAGCCATCGGAAGTACTTCGGGGTAGCCGAAGACGATCGGGGGCATGTCGGAATACCTTCGGAATGTAATCGGGCGTAACATATCCCTCCAGGAAGCGATCGGAAGCACTTCGGAGCAGCCGTAGACATTCGGAGGCATATCGGAATACCTTCGGAATGTAATCGGGCAACAAAGATCACTTCGGGAAGCGATCGGAAGCACTTCGGAGCACCAGTAGGCCATCGGGGGCCTGTCGGAATCCCTTCGGAATGTAATCGGGTGGCAAAGATCGCTTCGGAATGGGTTCGGAAGCACTTCAGGGCAGCCGTAGACGATCCGAGGCATGTCGGAATACATTCGGAATGTAATCGGGCGTAACATATCCCTCCAGGAAGCGATCGGAAGCACTTCGGAGCAGCCGTAGACATTCGGAGGCATATCGGAATACCTTCGGAATGTAATCGGGCAACAAAGATCACTTCGGGAAGCGATCGGAAGCACTTCGGAGCACCAGTAGGCCATCGGGGGCCTGTCGGAATCCCTTCGGAATGTAATCGGGTGGCAAAGATCGCTTCGGAATGGGATCGGAAGCACTTCGGAGCAGCTGTAGGCCATCGGGGGCCTGTCGGAATCCCTTCGGAATATAATTGGGTGGCAAAGATCACTTCGGGAAGCGATCGGAAGCACTTCGGAGCACCAGTAGGCCATCGGGGGCCTGTCGGAATCCCTGCGGAATGGCAAAGATCGGGTGGCAAAGATCACTTCGGGAATCGATCGGAAGCACTTCGGGGTAGCCGTAGACGATCGGAGGCATGTCGGGATACCTTCGGAATGTAATCACCTTCGGCAAGCGATCGGAAACACAACGGAGCACCTGTAGGCCTTCGGGGGCGTGTAGGAAACCCTTCGGAATGGAATCGGATGGCAAAGACACCTTCGGGAAGCGATCGGAAGCACTTCGGGGTAGCCGTAGACGATCGGAGGCATGTCGGAATACCTTCGGAATGTAATCGGGCGGAAATATCTCTTCGAGAAGCGATCGAAAGCACTTCAGGGAAGTCGTAGACGATCGGGGGCATCTCGGAATACCCAAGTTAAGTATTACAGTGAGTTAATGTGTTTTTCTGATGTTCATGTGGAGGTATTTGAACCCGCGCCCACAACAGGTTTGGTCTACAATTCTGGTTGGCACACCTTCTCCTGCAGAAAAGACACGTGGACTTTACGCTGACCCTTAGCCATTTTTAAACATTTGGCCTAAAACCCAAAGTTTTCGACCCCAAGGCGGCTCCAGACAAAGTGGTCTGTTGTTTTTAGCAGCCGATGCCGAGCGCCTGTGAATGGTGCGGTAGGCCTGCCGCACAACACACACGTGGGGTGTTACGTTGTTTAAGGACGAGCCCAGGACCAGGGAATGCTACACCTGTTTCAAGAGAAGGCGCCGTTCTTCTTCGGAAGGTTTGCTTTGTTTGCCAGCCGAGAACCACAAAATCAAAAGTACCTGCAGTTCGCCTTTTGCCATGAGTCTGTACACGCCAGAAACGTCGTTGACAGCTGAGCTCCGATAGATGGCTCTGGCGCAGCAGCGGTGAGGGGCAGGGAGTACAAACAGTGACACATTCATAACACGGCTGATTGCCCAGCTAGACAATCTTACACTGGACTCGACTGGACTACCGTAAGTAAGTTACTTATCTGACGGCACCACATACGACAGGCTTTTCGTTATATCAATATTTCGTATAGCACGTAAAGTGTCTCCTCGACTGTTTGACGTGCGAATCAAAATGTGCACTTTACGAATCAGGTTGGCAACACAATTGCACCACGGCCGAAAAGCGTCGAAAAATTTGAACGCAGACGCCGAATGTGGCAGTTAGTTCTGAAGAAGTTCTGAAGCCTCGCGTCAATCAACAGACCTACAGACTAATCGGCGGACTGGAAAAGAAAATTCAGAAACCATCAAAACAATGGCGAAGAGTACTGATGTGAGTAATAAGAAAATAAGGCTCTTCATGAAAAGTAGAAAGCTCCTAGCAGGGCTGCAGTGGATAGCAGCAAATTTTCACTAGCATGTCAACCGACCATAGCCGCCATTTCCATCTTGGTTCTCGTAACTTTTTTGCATACTTGCACACAAGCCAAAGTTTGAGAGAAGGAATACAAAAATAATTTGATATTCTCGTTTCTGAAAAAATTGTGACTAGTAAGACTGGAAGCCTTATCTGTCATTTTTAAGTGTGTTCAAACCAAATTGAAAAACCTTGGGAGGTCCTTAAAATGAAGACTTTATTAATTTTCCCAAAATATTTTGACATAATATTTTTGGCTTAGTGTAGCTGCAATGTTGTTCACTCCACTGGATTCAGAGCAATAATTGTTATGACACCTCATCCCCTGAACACTTTCCAGATCACTCTGAGCCATTCACAAGATATTTCAACTTTGAATGATTTTTCTTTCCAGACAAGGGTAATGGTGTTCATGAACCCGCAGACGGCGGCCGAATTCCTAAAAATTTCAAGCGGCGGGGAGAGTAGTGTCAAAGTAGAAGAGCCGAAGGAGGATAAAAATAAAGAAAGAAAAAGTGTTTTCAGTAGGCTGGGCCAAAAAAAAAAAGAAGCCTTGTGCAGTCCAGGTATTATTAAAATATATGAGACAGGATTTGACATCATTCTTATTTTTATTACTATGTTTGTCATCTTCCAATTATTTTTTTAGTATCCACAATGGAATGACCATGCCATGTTGGGCGATTCCAACATGGTTCGCCTTTGTAAAGCTCTTCATGTCCCCACTGGCAGTAAGTATTAAGTTAAATTTAAGACTAAGAAAGACCTGTGTGTGACTGTGATTTTATATGTGTGCTTGGTTGGTTCAACTTTTATAGATACCACTCTGTGCCGTGGAGGGCTCAGCCTGAAAGTGGCCACAAGCATTGTGGCAAAACTCACCAAGTGTCCCAAAAAAGTTGTTTTATTTTTGGGCATAGTTGATATTATGCAAGTAAGTTTTATGATCAATATTGATATTTGTGGTCCTTGTGTTCTCAATCTGTAACATCTACTGTGCTTATTGAAGGGAACTTCAAAATATGCTGTGTGGCAACTATTGAAAGACATTGTGGAGATGCTAGGAAAGAAGGGGGCTGAACAGATTCTGGTGATGGAGCTGTTGCCCATTTTTAAGTTTTCCAGCTGGCAGCAGGTCGAGGCAGTCAAGTTTCTTAATAAGAAGATGAGACTGTTTATTTCAGGTTGATGGATTTTTTTGTTTTTATGCTCTTTCCTTGGTCATCTACTCTTGCAATAAACATTGACACTTAGCCTTCCTTTTTTTATTTAGAGGGAAAAGTTCAGTTGGTGGAGACTAATGCCCTCTTCATGTCAGCTAAAGAGGAAGGAGGAAATTCAAAGCCCATTGGGGCCCTTTATGAAAGGTAAATAATGTTATACTATATTTTTAGTCAAAATATATCTCCTTTGAATTATATTTTGTTTTCTCTATTTCAGATCACACATTAATGCAAGAGATGTGCTGCATTTTAATAAGGAGGGAGGTAAAAAGATTATTGAAGCACTGGAATATAAAATGAATCAGTTAGTAGATTTATTACAGTAGGTCTTGTCTTTCTATGTTTTCTTGCATTTGTATTATTCTATTTATGTATTGCAATATTCTATTGTCAAAATGAGATCGCTTTTTCAAGACTAAGTTCATGCAAATTATTCATTCAATCAATATATTATACTATATCAATTATAGTATAGTATCATATCAATACTACAAATTAAAGTGAAGAAAATACATACAATTTTTTTCCTGTGGTTTCTCATCCTCCTTTCTGTCGTACTTTAAAGAATGAATTTATCAGTGTCCAGTATACGAGGAACTTATGCAAGGAGCAAGGTGAGAAACAACCACACGGTATCGGTGCTGGAATCCCAGTACGTTTATTGGTTCAAGTACAGTGACTGGAGTCACAAGAAGAAATCAAGAAAGAGTTGGTCACCATGTTGATACAAGGCAGTGTGAGAGGCACTCAATTAGAAATGAAATTATATGTACACAGGAGATCAAGGATTAAATATAAAACAAAATATTCAACACGCCCCCTTAATCTGCAGATCGGATGGTGAAAAAACAAAGAACATCACAGAATTTTCAGCTCATAGCAACAACTCCATGTACATCAAATTTATGAAATGATTTCAAATACATAAGCGAAACTTTGTTCAGCTTTAGTGCATACTATTAGAAAGAAAGAAAAACATAGTTGGTAACATTGCAAAATCTGTGAATAATAAGAACTGTATACACTAAACCTTTGTGTGCAAATAAAGATACGAAGCTCTATGAACATGAGCCACAGACCCATTGTAAACGTGTGTCAGACTTTTGATTTATTAATCCATATTAATCAGAGCTAACAGATAACTTTTCCTAGATAAAATTATGTAAATCTAATAGGTTATGGGCCCAGGTGCGCCTGACTGTTTTTTGTGAATAGTGATATAGTGTGAAAAAGACAAAAAGTGAATAGTGAAAAAGGGCATACGACCGGCTTGTCATCAAGACCTGCGGACAAAGAAAAATGGACAAAGAAGAGGAAAGAAATGGATTGAAATCGAAGAATTGGACACTAAGTGAAACAAACTATCATTCATGGAGGGTAAGAATGAAAGCACTACTGATGAGGAAGGAGTGCTGGGAAGCAATTGAAGGTTATGACGACCTGGAAAGGGACGAGGATGGAAACCCCATAGAGGATGAAGATGGAGAGTTGAAGAAGATTGTGATAACAGCAAAAGAAAGGGTCCGAAGGAAGAAAGCTGAACTACTCGCGAGAGAACTGATTTATGAAAAAGTACCAGACGAAACCCTTGAAGAAGTAGAGGCATGTGATACAGTAAAGGAAGTATGGGATTATCTGTCCAAATCAAACACTGAATTTGATTTCATCTACCAAATCAAGCTTCTCAAAGAATTGCTGTCAATAAAGAAAACAGAAGATTTAAGTGCCCAACAATATATCAAGAAAATTCTAGACCTACAGAAAAGTGTATCTAAAGGTTTGGAAATTAACCTGACAGGAAAGGCATTAGCTGGAATTGCGATAGCTGGACTACCTGACAAATATGACCCTATGGTGAGAGTAATGAATAAAGAAAAACTCGACATGGCGTACGTCAAAGCTCAAATTCATCAAGAAGACCTTTCAAACAAATTGAAGGAGAAAGAAGACTCTTCAGATGCACAGGCTTTACACGTTCAAAGAAGAGGACCGTCCAATAAGCAAATGCAAAGGGGTAATCAGAATAATCAAAACAAACAAGACAAACCAGAAGAAAAGGAGGATTACCTATGCTACAATTGTGGCGGAAGAAATCACATTGCCAAATACTGCCGAAATGAAAAGGACAAATTCAAGAACCAGAATCCCAAGAAAGAAGAGGAAAAGAAGAAACCAGATCCCAAGCAAGCAAAGTTAGTCTACCAAAACAATTTTGAAGATGGGAGAGAAGAAGTTGCTTTGTGTGTTCCAAATAGAGGAATAAAACCAAGCAGAAATGTATGGATTTTGGATAATGGCGCTTCAAACCATATGACAGCACATAGAGATATTTTTGTGACATATGAAAAGTACAAAGATTATGTGCAAGTGGCAGATGACTGGAAATTAGAAGTGATTGGAAAAGGGACAGTGATATTAAAGTGTGTTGATGAATGTGGAGGGAAAGATGTGAAATTCACTGAGGTATATCACATACCTTCGCTAGGTACAAATTTGTTGTCCATGGGAAAAATTGATGACCGAGGACACAAGATCTGTGTAGAAAATGGAAAAATTGATATATATGGAAAAGGGACAGACCAAGTGTTCCTATCAGCTTTAAAGAAGAACTGCCTATGGTATGTTTATACTTTGGGCGTTACAGAAGAGGAAATTAAAATAGACCAAGAAGCACAAATTGCCGCAAGAGTGTCACTGGACCTGTGGCATAAAAGATTTGGGCATTGTAATAAAGAAGCATTGATTAGAATTCCACAACTGGAACTGAAACGAGTACCAAAGAAAGAAGAATGTGTGATATGCATTGAAGGAAAACTGACAAACCCACCATTTCCAAAGAAAAGTGATAGGAGAAGTACACAACCACTGGAGTTGATTCATTCAGATGTGGGAGGCAAATATTCTCCAAAAACATTGGGAAATTCTCAGTACTATGTAACATTTATAGATGATTATTCCCAGTATACTAAAGTGTATTTGTTTAAGACAAAGGATGAAGTTTATCAGAAATTTCTAGAATATCAAGCTGAGGTCGAAAATATGCATGATTTAAAAATCAAAGCATTGTTGTGTGATAATGGAACGGAATACATAAATGAGACTTTCAAGAATCATTTAAAGAAATGTGGAATAAGGTTGTTCAGAAGTGTTCCGCATCAACCAGAACAAAATGGAAAGTCTGAAAAAATGAACAGGACAATCATGTCAACAACAAGATGCATGCTAGTGGAAAGTGGACTACCGAAAAGGTTTTGGGGAGAAGCTCTGAGGACAGCGGTATTCAACCGAAATAGATGCCCATCTGCAGCAGTTGATTTTAAAATACCAGAAGAACTATGGACTGGTAAAACACTGAGTATTCAAAAACTAAAGATGATGAAAGTTTTTGGATGTGAAGTGTATGCAGGAGTAGTGGATGCCAAGAAATTGGATTCACAAGCAGAGAAATGCATAAATCTGGGAGTGGCAGAAAATATCAAAGGATACAGATTGTGGAGTATTGAAAGACAAAAGGTGATAACTTCTAGAACTGTTGTTTTTCAAGAGAATAAATTCCCCATGAAACAGAAAAGAGAAATTACTGAAGAGAAATCCGAAGAATCAGAAAGCAGTGATGATGATTTGGAATCAATCTTTTCAGATGAAGAACAAGAAAATGAGAAAAGAGAAAAACAGGAGAGAGAAGAAAAGAAGAAAAGACTTGAAGAGCAAGAACAAGAGAAGAAAGAAGAACAGAAGAAAGAAGCCGAAAAGAAAAGAATTGAAGAACTAGAAAATTTTGTGAATGAAAATGAGACTGAACCAGAGACTGAAGAAATACCAAACTTGAGAAGATCGGAAAGAATAAAGAAGAAAACGAAGAAATGTGACTGCTGTGATGATGAGAAACATGAAGACATACCAAGAAAACCAAAGAAGTTTGCGTCCTATTGTGCCAAGACTGAACTAGTAGAACCAAATTCATATGAAGAGGCAATGGAGTCAAATCACAAACTGGAATGGAGAAAATCTATGGAAGCAGAAATGAACAACATGAAGAGGCATGAAGTTTGGGAAATTGTTCCAAGACCTGAAAAGAAAAATGTAATAGACAGTAAATGGGTGTACAAGGTGAAGAAAAATGAAAAAGGAGAGATTATTGTATTAAAATCAAGACTGATTGCAAGAGGATTTTCACAAGTGAAAGGAGTGGATTATAAAGAGACTTATGCCCCAGTACTAATGAAGAAAAGTATCAGAATATTAATAGCCATAGCTGTTGAGAAAAATTACACCACAAGACATATTGATGTCATATCTGCATATTTGAATAGTCCCATAAAAGAAGAAGCCTACATGGAACAACCAAGAGGATTTGAAGAAGGTGACATTCCATCGAATTATGTATGCAAACTTAAACGCAGCATGTATGGCCTACACCAAAGTGGGAGAGACTGGAGTCTGCATTTGACAGAATACCTAAAGAAAATTGGTTTGAGAAGATGTGTAAATGAGCCTTGCATTTTTTACAAAGAAAACTTGATAATGGGAATATATGTAGACGATGGTTTATTAGTTGGAACTAAAGAAGAAATTGAGAATTTCATCACACATTTTGGGAAGGAAATTCTATTCAGAGATCTAGGGGAAGCAAGCTGCATATTATCCCTAAACATAAAGAAGAAAGAAGATGGATTGATTGTAAATCAGGAAGCATATGCTGAAAAATTACTGCATGAATATGGAATGACAAATGCTGCAACACTTTCAAGCCCATTACCCCTGAATGTGGATACTGAAGAATGTGATGGGAAACTAATTGACATAACGACATTCAAACAGGCCATTGGAAGTTTGTTATTCTTATCGAACAACACCAGACCTGACTTGTCCCATGCTGTATGTGCGCTAAGTCAAAAATGTTGCAAGCCAACGGAGAGAGACTGGGACAATGTGTGTAGAGTGCTGAAATATTTGAAAGGAACTTTGAATCATGGATTGCATTTTGTGAAAACTGGAAGACCGGTGCATGCGTTTTGTGATGCCAGCTGGGCAAACGCAAGCTGTGAGAGAAAGGCCACTATATGGTGTATTGATAATACTGGCTGGCAGTGCTTTTTCTTGGTACGCAAAGAAGTCCAAGGGAGTGGCGGGTGCTACACTACATGCAGAGTACATCGCTCAAGATGAAGGAGTGAGGGAAATTCTTTGGCTCCAGCATCTGTTTGAAGAAATGAAAATCTCAAATATGATGCCCAAACCAACTGTTCTCTACTGTGATAATCAAGGGGCTATAAGTAATGCTACAAAACGTGGCATCACAGAGAAAACTAAGCATTATGACACGATGCTACATTTCCAGAGAGAATGCTATGAAGCAGGGGAAGTAATGTTCAGATATGTAGAATCGAAGAAAAATGCAGCAGATGCCCTAACGAAGAGCGTGTCTGGACCCAAGATGAAGGAATTCCGTGATCACATCAGACTCTTTCCTTCTTAAATTTTTGTATTTTTCTATTGTGCCATTCCATAGCTTAAGTTTTTGTTTTTGTGCTAATCTATTATTTAGTTTTTGTTTGAACATTTTTACAATTGTCTTTTGTTCGTTTGTTTGTTATAATAATTTTTGGGTCTCAAAGGTTCTAGTTATGTTGGATACCACAAATTCAATTTTGAAATGTTAAGGGGAAGTATTAGAAAGAAAGAAAAACATAGTTGGTAACATTGCAAAATCTGTGAATAATAAGAACTGTATACACTAAACCTTTGTGTGCAAATAAAGATACGAAGCTCTATGAACATGAGCCACAGACCCATTGTAAACGTGTGTCAGACTTTTGATTTATTAATCCATATTAATCAGAGCTAACAGATAACTTTTCCTAGATAAAATTATGTAAATCTAATACATACCACCCCATTCGGCTATTTGGCAAGGAAAAAGTTAATTCAAAAACCTTGCCAGACAAGGGAAACAAACCTCAGTGAGGTCAAAAACCTTGCCTAGTGGTGTTAAGTAATTGCATTAGATTACAAATATATACATTAATTGACAAAAATATAGTGAGCTCAGCCAACAGATCATTTTAACTAATTTACACACTTCTCATGTTTCTGACGTCCTAGACCTTTAGTTTATACAACACTTCCCAACGGTCAACCCAAAGTAGATAAAAAATTGAATGTAGATTTGCCACTCCTCACACATTGCTTGTAGAAGCTATGGAATCTGAACAGGGTCGGACTGGCTACCAAAGGGCCCCGGCGGGATCCAGGACCTAGGGGCCCCAAAATCTTCCTATCAGTTGATTTTGCAATGAATTCAAGAATGTTAACAGAAACAAAAATTTGAATGGCCGTAAATCTCACCTGCAGTTCACAGGAGACAGGAGGTGACAATGCTGAGGCCGCTGTCCTTGCTGTTGCTGCTACCAGGTGTAGAACTGACGTTTCTGCTTGGAGTTCTGTCTTTGCTATGGCTGCTAGTAGTCCTCGCTGTGATTGCTGATCTGGATTTTCATGAGGAAAACATATCTCTGGTAACATTGATTTCTTTAAAGGGAAAAAGAGGAAGAAAAAAAGTATTAGGTCACCACTGACTTTCTGAGTGTGGGTCATGCTTGCTCCACTCCTCCTTGCATACTGCAGTGCCCCAGATATTTCAGCTACCAAATTTTTTGAAGAACCCATACCTGTTACAGTGCACAGGTCCTCCAAAGATGTAATTCAGGGGTACAGTTCAGTTGCAGCAATTGCAGGAAGCCATGGCCAAGTACACAGCCACAATCTGAAACAAACATTTGCAAGTTACAAACATAGTTAGTGAGTGGGTTTGTAATACAACCCTTCAAAATAAAGTGCATGGTTTTATCAGTGTAGGTTCTTCCAGATAAGTTCCTATTAAAACCATTGTTACATAGCACAATATACATACCTTGTATGCTGCCAATTCCAGATGTTAGCTGGGACTTGTATAAATTCATCCAGTTTTTTTTCAGCGCACCATAAGTATCCCTGCATGAGTTTCCAAACAAGTTTAAAGGTGGAGAAGCCAGTCTACGTACTTGATGTCAACACCTAAAACATGAAGATTCCGAACACTGCACAGAACAAAAACAACAAATTAAAAGAGAAAGAAAGAAACTGAGGAGCAAGACAAGTTCTCACCGTCTTCTTCAAGAATGAATGATTTGTGATGCGGTGAGTGGTTAGCTGCAGTAAAAACTACTATGAAATGATCCAGATAATACTGGTTGGTTGAGTTGGCATCCAGTTTGCGGCCGCCCTCTGACCAAACTGGAAAACAAGTACTAACATGAGAAAAATTATTTTTCAGATACATAATAAACAGCTAGAGAAAATTCCTTTTATTTATGTTAGGAAATAATGTACCAACCTCACAATATACTTTGAAAATAGAACAGGTGCTCCCCAGTGGTGGAGAGCAGAGAAAGTTTTCACTTAGAAAGGCGTTCCTAGGTACAGGTTCACCTCAATCAATTGTTGTTGACGAATCCATTGTCAAACACGATGATAAGAGAAATTGAGCCAATGGTTAACAAAAAAGTATTGAAAGAAAAAAAAATACAATGTTTTATCTTACAAAAGAAGACAGATAGTTACCAGATTTTAAGAACAGGTTTGCTTGATAAATATGAAAACAGACCATCACAGCTTCACTCCCCGTGAAGTCTTCAGTTACATTAACTGTCAAGTCATCATTAGAACCAGATACAAATTGTCCTTGTTGCTGCCCAAATGGAAACTGGTTGGCTGGTATACAGTTTGCAGCCGCCTTCTGACCGAACTGAAAAACAAGTACTAACAAGAGAAAAATTATTTTTTCAGATACATAATAAACAGCTAGAGAAAATTCCTTTTATTTATGTTAGGAAATAATGTACCAACCTCACAATATACTTTGAAAATAGAACAGGTGCTCCCCAGTGGTGGAGAGCAGAGAAAGTTTTCACTTAGAAAGGCGTTCCTAGGTACAGGTTCACCTCAATCAATTGTTGTTGACGAATCCATTGTCAAACACGATGATAAGAGAAATTGAGCCAATGGTTAACAAAAAAGTATTGAAAGAAAAAAAAATACAATGTTTTATCTTACAAAAGAAGACAGATAGTTACCAGATTTTAAGAACAGGTTTGCTTGATAAATATGAAAACAGACCATCACAGCTTCACTCCCCGTGAAGTCTTCACCAGTTACATTAACTGTGAAGTCATCATTAGAACCAGATACAAATTGTCCTTGTTGCTGCCCAAATGGATACTGGTTGGCTGGTATACAGTTTGCAGCCGCCTTCTGACCGAACTGGAAAACAAGTACTAACAAGAGAAAAATTATTTTTCAGATACATAATAAACAGCTAGAGAAAGTTACTAATAATTATTTAAGGAAATAATGTACCAACCTCACAATATACTTTGAAAATAGAACAGGCGTTCCCCAGTGGTGGAGAGCAGAGAAAATTTTCACTTGGAAACGCGTTCTTAGGTAGAGGTTCACCTTAATCAGTTGTTGTTGACAAATCCATTGTCGGGCCATACCCGGTGATAACAAAAATTGAGCCAATGGTTAACAAAAAGTGGTGAATGAAAAAAAAAAACATGTTGTATCTTACAATAGAAGACATAATTACCAGATTTTAAAAAAAGGTTTGTTGGACCAAGGGGCTCATATTGAACAGATCTGCTAATGTCTGTCTGTGCCCAGAAAAGGAGTGAATAATGAGACGCAAACCAGAAGCAAAAGCTCCATAGCTGCCCGTCTCCCAACTTGAGATGCTTAACAAAAGCGTAACAAGTGGATAAAGAGATGAGACGCATACCAGAAGCCAAAGCTCCATAGCTGCCCGTCTCCCAACTTGAGATGCTTAACAAAAGCGTAACAAGTGGATAAAGAGATGAGACGCATACCAGAAGCCAAAGCTCCATAGCTGCCCGTCTCCCAACTTGAGATGCTCCATGGAAGCGTAACAAGTGGATAAAGAGTCAATTGACAATATTACTTCAATGCTTTCTTCTTTCAAAACATTAATCAATTTCACGACAATTGGCCATGGGGATGTAGTAAGTTTCTTCTTGAGCACACATTTTGATAGCAGGCACTCGCAAGATTCTCGGTTGGATGAGGGACAACTCTTTTTCTTCCGTGAGATGATGAACATGGTGAGCAAACCTCAAGGTCTGGTCGACTTCATGCTCATTAACAAAAAGAACACAAATTCGCTGCCTCAAGCCAACCACCACAATAATACTTTTTATTGTCACAAACTTGTCATCCCAAGTCAATGCATTGCTATTATCTGACCGTGTGTCATCATGGTAGTTGCTATTTCTGTATTCAACACCATGCACCAACACTCTATCATACTCTAGAAGCCTTTCAAATGCTACACCCCTCTCAAGAAGAAGGCGCCGTTCTTCTTCAGAAGGTCTTCTTTGTTTGCTAGAGCCGAGAACCACAATTCCTTCCTCTATATCTTCGGCTTCTTTACGAGGTGATTTAAACAAAAGTGCCTGCAGTTCGTCTTTGATATGATCAGCAACGTCATTTCTGTGTACAGACTCATGGAGCAAAGTTTTCATGAAGTGACGATCAATGATCTGATCATACACACCTTTGGGAGAAGTGACATTTTTCCCCAAATTTCCATTCCATGATTCAAAATTGAAACAGCTGATTGTCCAGCTTGGACCGAGGCACCTCACAGACTTGACGGCATGGCTCAGAAAGTGGACGTTAGCTCTCATGTTTATTGGTCCAAAACATGCCTGAAAGCGCTGTAGGAACAATCCAATATATTCCTCTGTACGATGAAGCTCATCAGGTGTAATTGAACCACGAGAGAGAACAAATAAGGAGTAGGACAAGAGAGACAGAAGTTCAACATAATCTTCATCCAAGTTGTTGTCTAACAGGCAAACACAAGCAAAGTACCTGATAAAGGTACCCCACTGAGAACCTTTAAAAGAGGCCCTTTTCCTGATAGAAGTCCACTTCCTGGAAATTTGAATAGGACTTCTTGTTGACTTCATCCTAAGATCAATTATGTTGAATGCTTCCTCTTCATCATGCATGACAGGTAAGAGAGTATCAAACAGAAATGCTGCCACACCCTCATAGTAAGCATGCAAATCATCAATACCGTTACCCCTTGCCAAATCAAAGTGCTCAAGAAGCATGATTTCAGAAGGTCCCAACTGACCTTCAAAAAATCGGTTCATCTGCATAGCTGCTCTGATGCTAGCATCTGAACGGTCCTGTGCCATGGGAAGATTTTGATGAGGAAGTAAAGGGTACTTTCCACTTCCACCAAGCTGGACTCCATGATGAGTGCATACAAAACATCCATAGTACCCATTGTACTGATTCATGTTCATGATGATGCACCTAGCCTGGGCATCAACACAGCATGCAATGGGGAAGAACCTGCTGGTAATTTCTTCACCATTGTCAGGACGCCACTGGATTCCCTCAGTTGACAACCTATTAATTTGCCTGACAAACGGTTTTAAAAAGGTGTTCATGTTAGGTTTGCCCTTGTCAATCCAAATACCAGCAAGGAAAAGATGGCGCTGTCTCAAAGCTGGTGGCAGTTCATTTAAACGAACCAGGATGACCCAGATGCCTAATGAGTGGTGCTTGAACAAGGCAAAGCCATCAGCATTGAACACAAAGGTAAAGTTTTTCAAATCATCAGAGATTAGACCTTGTTGAATCAATTCCTGATAGAGCTCTCCATCAAAAATATCTTCCATGCTATGCTCATTGAAGCGTCGCCTTGTCCGTCGGTAATTAAGGTGATTCAAAATTCCTGGAGTGGCTAGGAACTTTTCAAGTTGCTTTTTCAAGCTCACACTCACAAACCATTTCAGTTTACCGACTGGTACAACTTTACCACAATCACAATTTATTGGCACACCATTTCTTTGGAGGACTTGCAACTTTCCCAAGTATTTCTTGCAGTTGGGCTCAGGACAGTAAGCATGTTTGTAGATACCAGCATCAGCCCGCTTCAACAATTTGCGTAACATCTTCTTGGATGTAGGCATCAGTGCTGGTCTTCCATACCCAGCATTCCATGACCTAAACATGTCTAGCAACATTTCATAAGTAGCATTATGTTTTGAAGCTACAGCAAGATTTAAGAGCAGAATATCTCTTCTGGTGCAGACTCTTCCTTGATTTACTTGGGTATTTAGTGACACATCATCGAGGGAGAAATGACTGCCTTCATCTTCAGGTTCAGGTTCAGAATCACCATCACTGGGATCATCTGGATCAGAATCAGGGTCATTGTCAAGGTTTGGACGGTGCACAACATCTTCTGCCAAGTTTGGGACTGCAGCGATAGCCTCTCCAGGATGCACATCAAGATAAACCAAATCAAGCTCCACTTCACAGAGGTCTTCATCAGAGCTTAAAACCTCATTCATGATACCCCCGTCATCTTCAAATTCAACTTCACATTCAACTTCAACTTCAACTTCAACTTCAACTTCAACTTCAGCTTCAGCTTCAACTTGATTTTGCTGGCGCTGCTGCACGCGCTTTCGCTTTCGGCGATTGCGAGTCCATCGACTCGGGTCCTCCATCGCGTCGAAATTTGTCAGTTCTCGTCACTCGAAATCGACGCAGATAGAAAACCTACGTACCACAGTACCACATAAAACGCACTTGCTTGTGTTAGAGGTTAGTCTCACAAATTGACTTGTGTACACGGGTCCGTTCCCGTTCGTACAAAACTGCCTCTTAACTCCGGATGGCAGTGCTAGGAAACTCTCTGTGGTGGAAAATAGGAGGTGGGGAATGGGGAAGCCAAAACTGGAGAATAAAACAAATGAATTACTGCCAACTTCGATAACCAACTTTCAAAAGCCAGCAATAAAAAATTAGAAGCAGTTGTGATATAGATACATCGGAATTTTTTTAATGTTTCCTCAAAGTATTGAAATAATTGATCGTCGGAAAATATGTTAATTTTTTGTTCAATGTTGTCTGGTTGGTAATACCGGATCCTGAAACCGGGGGAGTTTCCTAGCACTGCCGGATGGAGAGAGATAGATGATTTAGATTATGTTTTTCTTTTGTTGGAGGGGGGGGGGGTTCTCGTGTTATTGTTATTTCATTGGAATTACGTAATTCTTTATAAAATTTACGCAGTTTAAGCGAATGTCTTTTAATCAGATTCCCTTTTTCCCTGACCCAACAAAAAGTTTATTTATTGAAGTTTAAAAAATCCAGTCGCGCCCTCTATACTTTGGACGGAGAAAATATGAAACAAGGGCAGGGAGTGAAATTTATCGAAACGAAACTCGTCTGTTTTCACGCTAAATTCAACTTTCTGATGAAGTTGAAAAAACTGCAGCATCCCAAACAGTAAAGATTGGTTTTCTAGGAAAAATACGATAGCTCAATTGTTATAAACGCCACAGCTTATGAGTTTTCGTCAAACATCAAAATTAGCGCGGATGCAGGCGAGTTTCGTTTCTTTCGTCCTGCCTTGCGCCAAAATGCACCCATTATTTGAAAAAACGGAATCTTTGAATCACTTCAAACTTTTCAGTACACAAACAAAAATGGGGAAGTTCTGACGCAGAGTCGAGACGGAGAGTGGGTGTGTGTGTGCGCGCGTGTGTGGGCGTGTGTGCACACGCGCTCGCTCGCAGTGAGATGCGACAACCGGCAGTGCAATAATCGAGCAGAAAAGTGTGCTAATGCCCATCCCATCAAAGGAAGCCAATTGCACCACCGACGTGACGTGCAGCGGTGTCAACGGAGGCGCGAAAGGTAGGTGCGAAAAATTATGGCGCGCTTCAGCTGCTGACGTCAAATTTGGCCATTTTCGGTGCCGGCATGCTTACCAACTACGTATTAACAGCCTCTTCCAAACTCGACAGAAAAATTCTTATACCCACAAATTAAAGCTAATCCAATACTTTTACTAGCGTACTGGATCAATTAAGTATTTTACGACCTCGTCCCTACGCCGCTTCACTTCACACATTTCATGTTAGGCTCCACCACGGTTGGTAGCCATGTTGATTGGTCCGTGCGGTTCTCGTTTAAACTTAGTAGCGTGTCGGTCTCGTAGCGTCTCGTCAGTTAGTCGAACGTCATCCGTTATCCTCGTTAAAAGTGTTTTAGAAAGAGAGAGAAAAGATGGCCAAACATTACCACGTAATGGTGAAGGATTTGCGGACCGGCGGAATAGTGAAATTGCGAACGGATAAAGTGTGGATGCTGCAAACGGATGGCCAGAAGTCCCGGCAGCCGTTTGACTATCAGGTGTTTAGTGAGAAAGACTCCATGGAATATGGAATTATTGTCAAGACCAATATTCACAAGATTAGTATTCTTGCAATCGATGGTAAGTTTTGAACGTTAGTTTTCGCCGTGCTCGAGATTCCTCCAAGTTTTTGGATATTATATCTTCCATTTCTCTCTGTTGATAGAAACTCCAAAGGGCCTGGCCCAAAAGACTGCCAATTTCATTGCCCCAGCGAACCCGAGTGGCGAGCCGGAGCAGGCGGATGCTGTTTTTAGTCTCTCTGCCTTTCGCAAGACAGAGGAGAAAAAAGCAGCAGAGCTAATGAAGGTATTTGGTAGAGGGCAAAAGAGAGTGCACATGCTGTAAATTTAGGGGTGATCTAAAAATCTTCACATTTATAGAAGCCTTGTCACAACTTTTGACAAAACTTGAGGATTCCTCACAATGCAGATAAAAATGAACCAAAAACACTGGAAGTGATTTCAAGTGAACATCCATATAATTTTAATTTTTTGAGACCCCATGGAAGGTTTTATATAATAGTTATAGTTTTGTACGCAAACTTTCAGGTATTTAACATGAAACCCAGATGAGGGGTGAGGAGTGTTACAGAGTTTTGGTACTTGGCCACTACTCATAGATGTGGGAACATAAGAGTACAAAGATTGATTGTTTACAACAGGGCACACCAAGTAAATGTCTCCAGCATCCATAGGATCCTTTGTTAATTTGTTCCAGGACAAGTCTCTTGGTTTCAGATTTGGATAAACCTCTCCCAGCAATCTGGTTCATTTTTAGCTGAATTCTAGGGAAATCTTAAGTTTGGTCAAAGTGTCAACACACTTTATCTTGAATATAAAAATAACTGTTTCTTTCACCAGCCTCCCTCAAAAGGAAAAAAAAATAGTGCCTCCCAGCAGGCTCAAAGGGAAATCATTTTGTCAAGGGTAAGTACAAAGCTCTAGATTTTACCAGAGTTTGCTTCTATTTGTTATGTTTATACAGATTTAGATGTTAATATGTTGACATGCATTTTCTATCCTTTTAACTAATTTGATTGCTTGGCTTGTTATTGGTCCTAAGGTCCAGAAGAGCCAGAAGCCAGAGGCCACGACGACAGAGACAACCCAGGCATTGGTTGAACGACAGGTGTGACTAATTTGAATTCATCTGAAGCAACTATACATGCACTGGCCATTTTTGAAATCAAAACTAGTTGTTGTAGCCTTTCTGGCTTGTTGCCTGAACTTTCTGTTTTTTCTTCCTTTTCTTACAGCCCAGCCTTGAACTTGCCTCTGCGTCAGTGCCTGTGCCCAAAGAGCCTGCAACTGAAACTTTTCTTGATGCTGGACATTTCCTGGATGTTCAGATTAACCAGGTATGAATCTAGGGCAGTGCACATTTCTGTAAAATTTTTATTTTATGTAGTACTTAAGGTCCCTTGACGTTGCTTATGTTTCTCCATTAAAGAATCCACCTGTGACTAAACATCAGTTTGGGGATGAAAAGGTAGGTGATAAGTTCAAAGTGAAAAGTGATTGCAAGTTTAAGTAGTTAGATTCTCAATGCAGACCTTTTATTTTCTTAGGATCAACAAATTCAACAACTTCAGGAGCAAGTAAGACAACTGCTGGAAGAAAATGCTCAGTTGAAAAGTCAAGTCAACATACTTGTAGAAAATTCAAAGGTGATACCGCAGACTCTCAAGGAAATGAAGCAGTTAATGGAAATGAAGTTCGCCGATTGTAAGAGCAAAATTACATTATAATACAAGGAACAAGATTGTTATTCTTTTGTCTTATGTCCTGCTTGTATTTCAACAGTGAATTCTCAAACCAAAGGTGGAGGAACTCTGGATTCTCTCCATTTTGCAGTTGCCTTAGAAGAGCAGTACAGTGAGACCATTCTGGAAGCAGATGATGTAATTTTTAGGCGTTATCTTCGCAACCTTTTTTATGGTAAGAAAAGTTTCAAGTGTAATGATGCATTTCTCTTTCATTCTGGCAGATTTATGTGGGAAAAGGGAGAGTTGTGTCAAGAGCAGCACTAAAAATAAATTGAGCTAAAATACCTGCTCTTTTCTCAAAGAGCAGAGCAGGTATTCTACATAATTCAGGGTGACAGCCTAGAAAACTACAGGCTGACTGAAGGGAAAGGCTTTAAAGCCTTCGATATTTTAGATATAGAGGCAGTGAGAAGTGAGTTCATCGTGTTTTGAAATTTACAGTCTTTTATTCTCTAGCTTATTGTTTTTCTATTTCTCTGTCTAGATATTGTCTCGCACATGTATTTTCCCGACGGATTTCTGGTAACTCCAAAAGTACTCAAGGATTTTTGTCAGAAGCAGCCCCATGAGGTGTATAGAAGGAACAAAAGACAGGCTGCAGAGAGCTCAGAGGAACCTCAAGCGAAGAAGAAAGTTCCAGAATAGGTAAGTTATCATAAGGTATTATTCTTTTCTATACATCAAAAATTCAAAATTCAAAGCAGTATGCGAAGTTCCAAGTATTCTTTTCAAGTTCTAATGTGTTCAAATTAGCCTCAAGGTACCAGAAAAAAGCAGGTTATTGAATGATCTGCTGACTGCTGAACATTTTCTCTTTTCCTACTGGTCATTTTCAAAATTTGTGCATATCATTCAGTGCACTTATGTAGGTTCAACTTTCTTCCAGGCCTTTAGTTAGTTTCCATTCCCCAATGTTGATTTATTTTCATATTTACACAAGTGTGTCCAATGTCATTATGACGAAAAAAGGCTTCCTTGTACATATGACGAGTAATTTTTTTTTTTTCAGGGTGTCCCCATTGGAATTCCCTCATTTGTTTTCAAAGTGTTCAGAAGTTCTCAAACGTCTAATGAATGATGAAATTCGATTGTTGAGCTGAAGCTGAAGTTTGATGGTTTATTTACCCAGACCCATAATGAGAGGCAATTATTTAAGAAATTTTGGGGTGCGTGTATATTTATTCATTAGAAAAACAGTTTGAGTAAAATAGTAGTTATTTAATTGCACTGAGGAAAAACACAGCCACAAACAACAGTGTACTAATTTTAATCTAGCTAGAAACAAGACAATGGCAACTTAACAAATCAGATATCACAGTTTATGATTGCATACATAGTAGTAATTGCATACATCCGTTAGATACTTCATTTATACACAAGGATGCAATCAAATTATAAACAATCACTACTGAAATGAACTGACAAGCATATAATTTCAGTAAAGGTTTCTGAACCTTTTCACAAGCAACTTATGGTTGGAAACCATAGGTGTGACTTAACTCAGGGTGGTATTAATGCTAAGACCACAATTGTGGTACAGTAGGATAAAACACTGCAGCCAGTTTATGTATGGTTCTGAAATTTCTTGGTAAAATAGTAGCTTGTAAAGTAGCAACAAGTAAGTTATCTTGGCTCGACAGAGGTGACAAGGTTCAAGGAAAAACGCTCAAAGCCATTTACAGATGCAAACCATAAGGAATGCAATACTTTGACAACTGCAATTTCACACAATACACAAAAAATAAACCCAGGGCACATGGGAAAAGAAAATAGCAAGAACTTCACAGCTGACACAGTGATCTTGCTCTACTGCGCTCACACAGACACTTAAACGTCCAGCCCTGGACAGGACACTTTACATCAATCACATTAAAATTTAAGTCCATTCTTCTCAAACCATAGCCACAACACACCACTAGCTTCTGTGCTTCAGGAACATTTTTGATTATATAACTGCTGGCTTGTCTAAATCGGCCAGAGCCTCCAGACTCAAGTCTCTCGGTGTACAGAGCGCACACGGCGTCGTCGGCGACCTCGGAGGCCGCCCTCAGTCCCCAGGCGGGCATGGCAGTGGCACGGCAAGGGCTCATGACGATCGGGGTTTAGCCTCGCATGTCCGGAGTAAGACTCGGTGCCCTAGTTGGAGAAAAAACGTTTAATATTGGATGATTTGTCATGTCGGTAGGGTTAGAGGCTGCCTGTAGTCAAACGCATACCTTGCGAGCGAAGGCAGCTCCCGGGCTCCCGCTTCATGGTCGTGTGGAGTTTAAAGCTCACAGCGAATACTCTAGAGCACGCCAACCTCACCAACACTACGTGTTCGTGCTTGGCCTGGCTTTCTTTACAGGTCATCCTTTCACTTTCAATAAATTGTTTAGGTCCTAGAGGAACTGGAGGTGGAGGGAGAATGGAAGAGATGGAGCGCTCGGCTAGGCTCGGCTCAGGGGAGGGGTCAGGTTCGGCTACACGCCCAATGTGTTGCCTAACTAACAGGCGTCATTGCCCGTTATGTCCGAGCACAGCGATAAGCAACAAAAAAAAAAAAAAAAAAAAAAAAAAAAAAAGCGAGAGTGGACTCGGCCAGCGCGCACAACTGTACTGCCCAGCCCATCCAAAAGGTGCGCCCCGCAGTTTCGCTGGCGCAGCAGCGCAGCCTGGAATTCCGAAGACATCGCAGGCGTCCGAATGCGTTCCGACCGCGTCCCGAACGGTTCCTGCGGGCCCTACTGTTTTGTGTTGACTTATTCGAGCCACGGGTCCGACCCCAAACGGTAGGGAAAAATTAATTCATTTCGTGGTCGATGCACCAGTTGTTTTGTATTGACTAATTCGGTGGTGCCTTTAATTTACTATTCTTTCATTGCGTCCTCAAGAGGACCGCTCGACCGTGACTGATCTTGATCTGCTCAAGCATCGCCGCAGCCCGGCCCGGCCGGGTCCGCTCGCGGCGGCTCTCTTGTCCACGCCTTCCCTGGCCGTCGGGCGCCCCGCGGCCGAAGGGCTTTCGGCTCGCGGGTGTCGCAGCGCGAGGCGCCAAGCGCGTGGCGCGCTAATTTGAATCAGGTCGCGGTGGCCCCCGCAACACTACCTCTTCCGAATGGATTCCGAACGATTTCCGAAGGCTTTCTAGGCGTCCGAATGCGTTCCGACCACGTCCCGACCGGTTCCCACGACTTCTTCCTCTTCCGAATGGATTCCGAACGAATTCCGAAAGCATTCCAGGCCTCCGTATGCGTTCCGACCGCATTCCGAATGGTTCCCGCGACTTCCTACCTCTTCTGAATGGATTCCGAACGATTTCCGAAGGCTTTCTAGGCGTCCGAATGCGTTCCGACCACGTCCCGACCGGTTCCCACGACTTCTTCCTCTTCCGAATGGATTCCGAACGAATTCCGAAAGCATTCCAGGCCTCCGTATGCGTTCCGACCGCATTCCGAATGGTTCCCGCGACTTCCTACCTCTTCCGAATGGATTCCGAACGATTTCCGAAGGCTTTCTAGGCGTCCGAATGCGTTCCGACCACGTCCCGACCGGTTCCCACGACTTCTTCCTCTTCCGAATGGATTCCGAACGAATTCCGAAAGCATTCCAGGCCTCCGCATGCGTTCCGACCGCATCCCGAACGGTTTCCGCGAGGCCACGCCTCTTCCAAATGGATTCCGAGCGAATTCCGAAAGCATTCCAGGCCTCCGCATGCGTTCCGACCGCATCCTGAACGGTTTCCGCGAGGCCCCGCCTCTTCCAAATGGATTCCGAACGATTTCCGAAGGCTTTTCTGACGCCTGAATGCGTTCCGACCGCATTCCGAACGGTTTCCGCTACGCCTTAACTCTCCGGGATGATTCCGAATGAATTCCGATGGCATTTGTAAGGTTCGAATCCATTCCGATCGTGTCCCGAATGGTTTCCGAGGAGGAACGGCAGCCCTGAATTGTTTCCGACCGGATCCCGAAGATTTGTACGCTTCCGACTACATTCCGAACAGTGCCCGAAAACCTTGAAGCATTCCGAATGCAATCCGAACACATTCCGAACGTTTATGTGCCGACCGATAAATTTCCGAGTGCTTTCCGATGGCCGATTACTTTACGAACATAACCCGAGGGTTACCCGATTTGTTTCCGACGTTTTCCCCTGCCCCTCCAGACCCCCGACCTGCATCCCGATCCGGTCCCGACCGGATTCCTATGGAAATCCGGTGGCTTCGGAAAATTATAGGAAACTGCACCAATCCGAGCGGATTCCGAATTCGGAAACAGGTCGGAATCGCAACGACCAAGGTTCGGAATAACTCGTCGGAAACCGATCGGAACGGCCCACCAGGGCTTATATGATTTCGATCGTAGCGACCAGCTCTACCCGGAGCGCTTATCAGATTTTCGAAATTCCAATTTCAAAAATTCGTCGCTGTATGCAGTCAGACCAAAGATCGGCAACGGGCAGGTACCTTACACGCCACACACGTTTCAGAGTTATCATTCATCTGCTTTCACGTTAGCGTTAGCGTTAACGTTTTTTAAAAATAAAAGTGGCTGTTGCATGACAGGGGCACCAGGCGACCCCTTCGGGTATGCCAAGACACAAAAGCACTGATAAAATGAGAACGGCCGTGACAAGAGTCTTGCGACCAATTGCCCAGCTGGCAATTACGGTCCCGGACAAGTCCTGAAAATTTCGGTCGTCTCCGGTTTGATTTAACCACTTAAAACTTGAAACTAGTGAGGAGCTCCGGCACCGCCAGCCCGCCCGGGCGTCTGCCCCCAGACGGAAACCCAGGCCCGCCTCGTGCTATATAATACGAGGCTGGGCCTAGCGCTGCTCAAGAGGGCTGCTCTGCTACAGCTGCTGCGGGCTGCTGCTGCTGCGGGCTACTGCTGCTGCGCTGCCGCTTCCGCTACCTGCCACGCTAACCTAACCTAACCTACGTGCTACCTGCCACGCTAACACGCGAGAGTTCGAGCTAGTTGCCACCTTACGCTTAACAGATATACTTAAGATATCGCACTCACGGAATTACACAACACAATATTTTCACTTCTCACTTTTCCCGCTCGCACCGGGTTGGCTGCACGTACTGCCGCACTACACACACACACGCACACACACAGGCCGGGGAGATCTTGAAGTCTCGACCCAGGGGCGGAGGGGTGATGGCGGGGCAGCAGCACTCGCGTGGCCGCGAGTGGCGGAGGAATCCGGGGCGGGTACTCGGTGACAAGGGTGTGAGTACGTCGCGGCGGCGGCGTACTCCGTGCTTGCTGTGGTAATCCGTAAGGTTCGGCGTTGTAGGTGTTGCGGCGCGTCGCGGCGGTGCGTGCGACGGAGTTTGAGTTCTGTGGGTCGGATGCGGCCCCGTTGGCTCGGACAGACACGTCAGGGCGCCAAGGGGTAAACACATTTGATTTTTTCCGTACGAAGATTATAATCGGGCAAGATTATAAAGATTATTTGGGATTATTAAGATTTTTAAAACTAGGAAGGATTATTGCGATTATCAAGGATTACCAGGGATTATCAAAGATTAACAGGGATTATTAAGGATTATAAGGGTTATTTCAGAGATTAGGGGCCATTCACATATTACGTCACCATGATTTTGGCCACAGAGGACCCCCCCCCCCCACGTGATCACGTGCTAACCTCACCTTGCCATGTTGAAGCATAGGAGGTAATCAGTGACTAGAACCTCCCCCCCCCCAGTGATGACGTAATATGTGAATGGCCCCTTACGAAGAATTCACGATTGCTTGGCTAGATTTTTCAGTGATTACTCGAGATTATATGGGATTATTGGAGATTATCTGAGATTATCGAGGATTATTTGGGATTACCGAGGATTACAAGGATTATGAAAGATTATGGGAATACTTGGGATTATCGGGATTATTTTTCAGATTATTTTATGAGTGTACGAAGATTATCGAATGTGTTTACCCCTTGAAGGGTACTCATCCAGCATGAACCGGCGGTTGACACTCGGCTGTTCGCCGCTCGTTCTGCCGAGTGTTCCTGTGGGGTGCGAGGTGACCAGCCTCCCTGCGGTGGGCCGCCGCACACCCACCTCGCCCACAGCACTGCCTTGCAAATCACCATTTCACTACTTGACACACTCTGCACTTCACTGCACTACCCTGCACTGCCTTGCAACTACTTTGCAGCAGGCCGCTGTGGTTGCTAGCCTTTCTGCCTGGGCCGGGGCACGACCGAGACCGTGGCAGGGGTCTGGGCCCCAAGGGCTTCGCCCGTCTGGAGCGACCTAAAACACGTCCGCTCTCTTTCACACCCCAAGCCGAACTCCGCAGAGGCTGTTTTTTGGCAGGCCCTCCAGCGGCTGGAAGGGCCGCACGCTGCTGCCGTGAGTACACAGCGCGTGTGCGGTGCCTGATGGGCGCCTCGATACGCCGCGCCGCCGGCTTCGGACGGCAACGCCACCGCCACCGGCGAAAAAACGACGGCGCGCCGCCGCGCCGCTGACTCCGAGCACGGCTAGAGTCACTTATAAAGTGTATCCGCAAAAGTAGCTTTGGGGATACCCCCTGACAGTTTTTGTTCAGCCATTTTCCGCAGGATAGCGCCACCGTCGTTGTGAATTTTAGAACCATAACCACCTATCTGCGTAAAAGTTCGATGTAAGCTACTGGACCTATTTTCATGCTCCTGCGGGGCAGTGACCGGGCCCCCGCTGCCCTCCCTCCAGAGTAGGCCATCAACTAATTATACGGATCCCCATTGATGCAGTGTCAACAGCCTCCGCCGGGTCTCGGGGCACGCACATTCGGTACGGTATTGTTCTCGCGTCAATAGCATGCTAGTCCGTTTTCAATATTTTTAATCATGCGTTTGGATGTGTTCAATGATCGGTCCAATACTTAGAGCACGTTTTTACGAACAAATTGGTGTTTTGCAGAAATTTGTAGCTCTATCCGTTCGAAACTTAGATCTTGTGTTAGCCCGCTCCGCTGGTCGCCGGCGACACAAGGGTTTCTACTTCTGGAGGCTCTGGTGAGCGTTAGAATCGTCGGATCCGCATGGCCGGCACAGCGTCTGAAAGCTTACTCATTTTGCTACACCCCGCTCGCTGACATTCTTCCTCTAAAGTCAATAGCAAAGGAGCTGGAGACGCGACAAGGTCGACGCGCACGGCCTGCAAGGCGCCGGTGACGCAGCTTTCACGTATTGATAAGGCTGTAGTTTGCGCTAGGGTGGTCGAATCGATGCGACAGACACACCATTCGAAAGCTCAGACTTCATTCTAAAATCGCTCTTCCTAGAAAGCTTCGTCTAAAATGAACAGGGGAGGCGTCGGAGACAGACGAAAGTCAACGCGTGCCGCTCTGCCGGCTTTGCCGCTCTGCCCGTGCGCGGGAGGAAAGAGCTGGAGAGCCAAAGTCGCATCGCCAGGCGGGCCTCCTCCATCCTCCGGCTCGAGCCCGGGCGGGGTCCGGCGGGTCCGCGTTTACTGCTCTCTTTGTCTGTGCCATCCTATGCACACAATTGAGGCTAAGACTCCTGCATCCCATTACTCCCGACGCAGTTCCTCCATACGTCGCCAGCGCCACTGTGCAGACAGCGTTTTGGAGCCCGGCAAATTCAAAAGAGGCAAAACGCACCCAAAACAGCATATTTTTCTGGAATCTTTGAGGCCTAAACTATGGGTCGCACAGAAAAACCCATGGTATCTTTGAGTAGGGGAAAGGCTGCCCTACGGGGGATAAGGGGTCAAGTGTAGGATCCGAAAATTCCTTGAGGTCATAAACGGTGTCCGCGTGTTGCCATCAAAAAGCACGGAAAAGGCCAAACTTTGACCGGCAAAATCATACTTTTGTGAACGGAATTCCGAACTTTTGACCCTTTATCCCCCGTACAAGAGTCTTTCCCCGACACGTTGATATGTCTTACGTCATTGTGCGATGGATAGTTTAGGCCCTTGGGGCGGCGGGCTGAGGCTAGCCACCGGCGGTCACGGTGAACTGGACTTCCGGACGGCCCATCACTAGATGGTGACCGCGGCGTAGGTCAACTGTGACCTGCTACGGGGACCCACTTGGTTGGCTATGAAGTGGGAGCCCTGGGCGCGCCAAACTTGAACTTGAACTTGTTGGGGGCTGGAATTACCGTTCCCCTAGTTCGCAGCTTCGCAGCTCTTTCACAGCACTAGCCAGTTCCTTCGCAGCCCTAGCCAACCACCACTACTGTTAGTAGGCCCTTGTCTATGCACTTATGGCCCTGCGGGCGGGCGGCGATGACAGAGCTTTTGTTTACATCTCAATTTTACATCTGTGGCGCGGCGTGGCGCGGCGAGGCAGCACTGGAGCTGTCACGCACTCAAAGGCGTGGCGTGCAGCGAAGCGTGGCGTGGCTTGCTTCGCCTAGATAGACGACGCTGACCCCTCCTGCTCCCGCTCCCCCCGCCCCCGCACTCGCACGCATGTGCGAGGGCTCTCCGCGCCCAGCAAAACCGGTTTGCAAATATCTGCTCTGGTTCTCGAGCAGGAGTAATTGGCTTCCTACATAATTTTTTGGATATAGGTTGCATGTGTGCTACGGGGTACGGGTATCTGTTAGATCGATTCAATACCTACAAAATGAATGTGCGATGGAAAGCAAATAGGCGTAACGGCTCCTAAATTATGGTCCGTTTGTATTTCCAACTCCAAGCGGTCGTCAGCTCTGACGGGAGGCGCTGCAGCGTGCATGCCGACATTCTTGGCCCCGCTGGTCGATTGCTATTTCGCATGCGACGGTCAAGCGATGCGATTGTAGTGCAAAGTGTGACCTCTATGATGATATGTGTGTGCATCCGATACGACAGTTTGAGCAATATCTACCCGTGGTGGCAGTCGGCTTTGCAAGGCTCTGCCGCTCGATCGCGCGACAGCATTATTTCACCGTCCAGCTCGTTACCTGTTCGTTTTATGTGAGAAATGTAAGTGAGACGATTGTAGTGCAAAGCGTGAGCTTACTGATGTGTGTGTGTGCTCCCGATAAAACAATTCAGGCAATATCTCGAGCGCCGGTAATAGTGCTATCTGTGTCGGCCGCTCCTGCAGTATGTGCCCTGCTGGCACCGAGCGCAAGATATGAGGGAGGGGTCCTAGGCTTGTGAAGGCACATAAGCACAAATTGTTGCCAATTTTGCGACATTTATTCAAATATTATTTATTACATGACATCCGCCGCGCGCATCAGGCAAATCGCAGAAAATATTTTAATAAACCTATTGCTTTCTCCGTCCATCGTATTGGCACGAACACCTTTCTGCTTCACTGTGGCGGCATAATGGAAACTTCTCCATAATTTCATACATCCTATTCAACGCCGTTTCTGAACATGCATCCTTGCACTCTTTTGAAAGGAAGGGGTACCGTGGTATGGCATTCACGGATAAATTTCGGGGTCATTCGGAACGGGATGGCTTTTTCAACCATTCCCTCTCTTTCAACATTAGCAACAAAGCTTAATCCATTGAAAAAGCAAAGTCCACGTTTCTGGCACACCGTCATGGCAGTATTGCAAACAGCTTTCGAAAAGCCATTGCCTTCAAGTTCCTCTCGAAACTTTGCGTAGTTCATACATCCATATCCGTTTTGCTCTAAGAATGAAACTAATTTAGTTGCAACATAGGCCACTTTCACAGATTCAAAATTGTCATTCCTCACTGTGTCTGACATTTGAATTCTGTGGTTATCATAAACATGCTTATATCTTGAGTCTCTTTCCTTGTACACTAGCTCTCCACAGAAGACACAAGGCAGCTTCCATCGGACTGCGCACGATGTTGATCCCAACCCTCGGCATATTTTTTTTTTCGGTTTTCTGGAACACAATGATTACTTCATAATTTAATAACAAACAAAACATTAAGCACAAATGTAGTTTTCTGGTTTTTATTTGGCACGTAATAATGCTTAAATATGGGCCTGTCACGCAGCAGTCACATATGTGGCTGTTTTTTTGAACAATAAGCACACTAAGTTTTTAATCAGGCTGTGCTGTGCAGGGCACATCAGATGGTTTGCCTGCCCACGAGGCGATGCTCAGTTCAGCACCCCCGGCGGACGACCGCATCGGCCCCTAACTGGGGGCGCGTCGAATAGGTTGCCTCCCGCGCGGGGACGTTGTCAATTGGGTTGCCTATGTAGAGGCTGGGCGGCCTCTCTCTCTGTCTGTCTATGTCCCCCCCCCCCCCCCACGCATGAGAGATATCATAGATGTAGTATTTCTCATACTACATCCATGTGGGAGGTGCGCCAACCCTGCGCCGGTCGGCTATACTGGACCCCAAGGAGCGGGGGCAGGGTTGGGGTAGGGTAGGGTGGGGGCTTCAGCACAAACAAGCCCGAGCCTGCACTCTGTCATACATTTGTGTTGGTCTTGACTGCTGGAAAGCAGACAAATACTCTTTTTCGCAACGTCTATTGTACAATACAGAGTAATGGTAAATACAAAGTAGTAAATTATTCATCCAATTTAGAAAAATACAATGACTGTGCTACATACGCGCACTTGTCCTGCCCCCTCCAGCTCCGCAAACTCGGCCGCTCTGGCCGGTCGGCGTGGTCACTCCGACCACGGCTAGGCCGGACGGCAAATGTGTGAGAGAGAGAGAGAGAGAGAGAGAGAGAGAGAGAGAGAGAGAGAGAGAGAGAGAGAGAGAGAGAGAGAGAGAGAGAGAGAGGAACGAACTAAAACACACTTCGGTTTGACTGCTGAATTCTCTCGGAACGCACTCGGCTCGCCCTGCCTAAGCCAGGTCGCACCGACCACGCAGCTGCGGCGGCTGCGACGGTGGTCTGCTGGGAGGGTCATGCGGGGTGCGGCGTACAGCGTGCGACATGCGGGGGAGGAGAGGAGGGGCATGCAGGGGAGGGGGGAAGGGGGGGTCTGACCAAGGCCTCAGGGCGCCCCGAGAGGGCCCCACGAGAAATACTACATCCATGGCCCCACGCCCCGTGCGCCGATTCCGCCGGGCGGCCGGGTGCGGGGAAGGGGTAAGACCCATTCCCCCTTCCCCCCTCCCCTGCATGCCCCTCCTCTCCTCCCCCGCATGTCGCACGCTGCACGCCGCACCCCGCATGACCCTCCCAGCAGACCACCGTCGTGGGGAAAGGGGATGGGTCCAGTCTGATGGTAGCGCAGAGCTGGTAGCCAAAATAACCGATTAGTGCGCTAGCGTAGTTCGGGTTAAACACGGGTTAAATCCGAGCGCTGCAGCTTCCGCGCCGCGTGGCTCCGTGTCACGGTGACACGGGCTCCACTCCCCCAACATCCACCGCGCCGGACCAAAATTTTTGAGGCGCTGGGCGCTGCGCCCCCGTGCCGACGCCCTGGCATATGCTCGCACTCGCTCCCGCGTCTGCGTCTGCAGCGCTGCCCGTGCTTGTGCGCTCGCCCCGCTCCCCGCACTCCCAGCCGTGCGCCGTGTTCCGTCGCGGCGCTCCCGACCGGCCGTGTTCGTGCTATCAACAGCGGACCGTACCCCCGCCCTCGGCCCCCCCAAAAAACAGAATAACCGAGATTCGATACAAATTGGAAGTTTGCCCGTTTGCCCCTAAAGATAGGCAACCGGATAAGCCCCCCCCCCCCCCCCCCCTGCTGTTCAAAGTCTGCGCGCTTTGCCTCACCGCGCCAAACGCCACGCCACCGCAGCGTGCATCGCCGGGGCCGGTCTGCCGTGGTCGGCACCGGCCAGCTCTGGTCAGGACCAGCCGACCAAGCTGCGACTCGCTTGGTCGGACGAGCGACCAGGCCTGGCGGGCGCTAGGTCGGCGTACGGCCACGCTGACCGGCCAGAGCGGCCGGGTTTGCGGAGCTCTGCTGCGCCCCCCCCCCCCCCCCCCCCCCTCCTCGTGACCGACCGTTCTTCATTCTTGAATTATCCTTTACACTATACAAAAACTATGGTGACTTACTGTGGTGATGTGAGTGTATTCGGACAGTCAGCTGATGCATCGTCACCACCGGTAGGCGTGGACTGGCCTGCGCCTGCAGTGGCTGCAGAGGGCAGTGCCTGCGCAGCCTGACGGGATTCTTGTACAGCAGGGTATTCAGGAGAGGATATTTCTAGTTTAATTGGACGGTGCAGGAGGGACCTGGAACAACACAGGTTACTTTTTCGTGAAGGCTGCAGCTTGCACGTGATCCCCAGAACTCAGGGTACCTCGCGAAGGGGCAACCGGGGCAACCACCCACGCTAGGATTCCAATGAGACAGTCAATGGGAATTTTTTTCCAATTGGTCTTCATTGGAGGGCAAAATCCCCATTGGTTTAGGAGGTCATCACCCGATTGATTTATGGAACCCTGGTCCCATAGGAAGACAATCCAATTGGAGGTAGCTCCCTATTGGAAATGCATTTCCCATTGCGAAAGAAATGTGATCGCTTGGAGATTCGAACTTTCGACCTTCCTCTTAGAACTCCGACCGTCTACTGTCTGCGCCACCAAGCTTCCCACGAGGAGAGTGGGTCCCTACGGATACTTATTGGAATTTGATCCCAATGGTGAGCTTCCAATGGGAATACATTCCCATTGGTTATACTCCAATAGGGACGCGGATCCCAATGGACGGCTACCAATCGGGAAGAGATTTCTCATTGGTCAGATGCCCATTGGAATGGGGTTCCATTGGCTCAGAGTCCTTTATCCAATTGGGAACAATCGACCAATAGGAAGCACTCCGTCAACCCAATGGAATGCCTAAATCTCCATTGGAACCAATGAGCGCCATTGGAATCCTAGTGCGGGCACTCATTTTAACCAACTACACTGATTTCAGAATTTCGTGGGATTCCCGTGGGTTTCGTTAATTTTCGAATTTTATTGCGTTTCTGGTTCTTTCAGCCTATGTAGATGCTATTTTTCGGCATAAAGTCCAAGTCCAACTTTAAAATCGCAATTTTGTTAAATTGGTCTTTAAAAATGTCTAGAATTTCGTACACACGAGTGATTCGCCCCTCGGCCCCTGCCAACTCCATGCCATTCCCCCGCCGACCCCACCGCCAATCCTGCCGAACCGCGTGGCATCTGCCCGCTAACGACAAGCAGGCCATGTGAAGTTCGCCACCCACAATGCAATGCCTGGCGGAGTACTAAAGGATCAGGCTCGGCTAAGATAAAAGGTCTGTCCAGCTTCACAAGGAGCGGTTTACACACTCTCAAAAAGAATGCTTGAAACAAGCATAAATGCTTGATCCAAATCACTTTTTATGCTAACCGCAAATTCTCCGCCAAGCATAATATGCTTGTTCCAAGCATGACTCTGCACGATTCAAGAACATTATGCTTGACTCAAGTATCATCACAACTGGCGCCAAGCTTTGTTATGCTTGGAACACATTTCGTATCCTTGAAACAAGCATCATGTTCTTTGATTTAAGAAACCCCGCCAAGAATCCTCATTTAACGTAAATTTTGCCTTAGTGCAAGCATTCATTTTTGAGAGTGCAGCCCTAGGTATGTTGAATGGTTTGCATACGTTTGTAAAACTACGGAACAAGTATATTAAAATGAGCTTACCCAGAACTTTCTCCAACCGATTCATCATCTGATGAGCACAGGTCAATAACCATATGAGAAACTGGAGTGCGCTTTTCCTGGGGCTCTGATTCGGCTCTGTAATGCACGTAAGGAGCATTGGTTTTAGGAACAGTAAGGAGGATACACGGGGGAATACACTCACGAGAGGTTCGATAGCCTAATGGTTAGTAAAACTTTGCCTCCCAACCCTCCTCTCTGTTGAATCATTTCCGCTGCCCCTGAGCCCCCACCCCTTCTCCGTAATTCAGTCAGGCTGACAGACATTTCATGATATCGCGATTTGCCACCACCTCAGTATCATCTTGATTGCAACGCTCTCTTGCTGTGGCCATTATAAACTTACATGACTATCAAAACTCGGTGAAAGGGGGGAGGGGGATGGTGGAAACAAGAGTCAATGTCAGAAAAATAAAATTGAATCGACTAAGGAATGTCGCCTTTATGTGTCAATTGACTCGATAAAATAAGCTGATACTCCTTAGTCGATTCAACATCATTTTTCTGAGAGTGGGTGACAGGCGCGCTCTGGCCGGATTCGCGTTTGGTACTCCGGAGGTGCACCGGTGCTACCCCGGTGGTACACCGAGGGTTTTGCCGAGTCTAGAGTGGAAGTTCATAACGGCCACAGCAGAGCATTTAAAGATGACACCGAGCGAAAAAAAAATAGATTTTGGAAGCATCTATTTATTTACCTGGACGGAGAATAATCCTGACAGTAACGGCAAGTACTGTCCCATTGCTTGAATACACTTTCTAGATTTTCACCTGGCGCATGCTGAAAGTACTCATAAAATAGTTCACGATCCTCTTTGAGAGTACTCTCCGCAATGGTTCGAACGCAGACTAGCCCATGAGCAGGGTACTGTTTGCTGAATGGTTGCTGCTTGAGAGTGATAGTTGACTCGAATCGGGGTGCGTGGTTAAAAACCTGGCTGGTCCTAGAATACAAATGGAGTAGGAATGAAAGAAAGACACACAAAAGGATGGTAGGCACTTAACACTTTCACACAAACACACGCACACACACACACACACACGCAAGTTGCCTAGCCTTACCTGACAAGAATCCACCGTGTTTTGAAGTTTTGTTGATTCCGAACGGTGAAAACTGGAATCGATGAAGTAGCTCCTTGGGCATTGATTTTGGAATATGGAAATAATAACCAATTGTGATGTTCAAAGCATCATGATAATTGCTGCACGACATAATGTTGTTAAACGACCGAGAGTTAAAGGTCACAGTTGCCTGATAACAAAGCAAACACCTACCTAGTCGTGAGCCACACACCATTACCCCTCCCTGGACTTTTTCTCACTGAAAAGATCCTATCGAAGTCCTCGTATAAGGGGTCAAATATTTTCCTTATCATTTTCTTATCTTCATCGCTTATCACTAGGGTAAATACACTCTGAAATTTTTCAGAGTCCTTCCACTCTGAAAGTTTTTTACAACTCTGACCAAGAGACTCAAGAAATTCGCGCACCTCAGAGTTAAAATTTCAGAGTCATTAGGAGAGTTTCAGAGTTGTCAGTACGTCGGAGGAACTCTCAATGTTTCTGAGTGTGGTTGAATGTTAAAGTATGCCCATTTCGACTTGTTGTAGCGACGTCACGATGACTCCCTAGGGGTTTTGAAACTGAGCTTTAGCCAAATCCGCCGTCATTTTTTTGCTACCACCCACGGTTCTTGAGATAGCAGAAAAAAGTTTCCCAAAATTCATGAAAATAAAATGGCCCTAGTAAATTTCTTCCTTAATGCTACATATCAAATTTCAGACAAAAATTCGAAAAACTTGACGATTTACAGCCTTGTGGTTTTTTTACCTCACTCTGAAACTCAGGCTCAGCTCTGGGAGGGATTCTGGAACTCTAGCACAGACTCTGGATCTCTGGAAGTCACTCTGGAACTCTGAAAGGAAGTCTGCAACTCTAAAAGAAACTCTGCAACTCTGAAAGAAACTCTGCAACTCTAAAAGAAACTCTGCAACTCTGTAAGAAAACTCTGCAACTCTAAGGAAATTCTGAAAATTCAGAGTGGATTTACCCTAGTGATGCGACTATCAATCTCGCACTTACATGAGCACACTCTTCTCGAAGCATTAAAACGTGTGTGGCCACAGTGCAAATCATACTCCAGAAGAGCAAGAACGAAGCTTGGTGCATTCAAACGAGAACGAATAAATTTCTGATCCTGCACACTCAAATGCACAGGGCTTGCAGTCTTTGCCATTTCAGAAATTTGAGGTGGCAACTAGAAGTGGTCACCAGCGTACTTCTGGAGACGCCTGCTCGGGGTCTGCCTTGATGGTCGACGCGTCGATGCGGAGGGAACGGGAGGAGGCACAGTTGCTCAGTGGCCGCTCCGGCAGGAACTGCTCGGGCGGTTTCCGCTGGGGCGGCAACCGCTCGAGCAGATCCCGTTTGGGCAAACGGCGGCCAACCAGGCCAACCAGGGGACCGAGTAGACCTCCCGAGCAAACAGCGCGCAGGGTGCTGGATGGGAGTGGGGAGGGGAACAGGCACCCCTTGTAGGGGTACGGTTGGGGGTTAAGGGTTGGGTGGTTTGGGGTAGCTCGGCTAGAAAGCAAGGGACATTGTACCACTCCTGACTTTATCCGAACCGCATCCTACTCCTGTCCAGTCAGTGGTCTGCTGCGCGGCCGCAAATAATACTCTCTAGTTTCTCATAAAGGTATGGTATTTAAGGAATTGTAAGGGAGCACGCTTGTGGGTTAATTTACTTCATTATTGTTATTTAATTGCAGTTACTATGACACTTATCCAAGACAGCAGCTACCGTCCTTTGAACCTTGGCCGGCAGCGCCGCCATTAGACTTACATTTTCTTACTGCTTCACTTCTCCGCCCTCCGTCTCTTCTCCACGACTCCTACTCCGGTACTCTCCTTCACGACCCTCACCTCACGACTTCAACTCTCGTCTCTCACTGTCGCGCGCTGTCCGGCCCGGCCGGCTGGCCCTTCGGCCGTGACCCGAAGTCCCCCGAAGGCCGCTCGACCCTCGGCTGGACCCTCGGCCCGCCGTCTCGCGGACAGCCGCTGGAAGCGCCGCGCTGTGCGCTGTCCCGTCCCTCTCACGCGCACACACGCTGCGGCCGCGCGCACGGCTCGCGAAATCAAATCCAAACTGACAATAATTTCCTTTTAATTTAAATACGGGTCGTTGTCAGCTGTCTGACAACATTCCTCCCCGCTCAAACCAAAACCCCCTCTTTGAATTTACTATTTTACTTCAGGAACGGTACAGGCACCCAGCACCGGCTCTCCCTTACAAATCTTACTAGATGCAATTTTTTCCAGACTCAAACCAGATTGACGAGTAGCTGCTGTTGCTTAAATCTATACAATGTTTCCTTAAAACTACTTACAGCTACTACAGAACAATCACAATGCAATTTTTCATATTTAAATGTTGTCCAGATCAGAGATACTGTTATGAGATTTTATTTTCTCACACCAGACAACTCACAATAAGCAAAAGAAACCCAAAAAGAATCTACAAAATACCTCAAAGTGTTATGCAAAATATTACAACTATAATATAAGCATCAAAACCGTGAACACATTGTTATCAAAACAATTTCCATGAAAATTCTTAAACAATCATACTTAATGTTGCTTCCAACTCTTGAACATGCTGCAATAAGACTTCATGACAAACATTCACAACTCATGTTGAGTCGAACACCACTGAACAATTTTTAAGATCTTCCGTTACGACTCTACATTTAAGAACTAACAACTGCGCACAAAAGCACAAGGCGTTTACTAAAAGCAAAATGTACCACACAATAGATTTCAAGGAATCACATTAATTTCATGTGACTCTATACTCTAAAACAATTCTTATCTCATGTTAATAAATTTCCCTTTCAAAGACAAGACAAATTTACTCTCAAGATTTTCATGGCAGTTTTACGATGGTAGCTGGACTAGCAAGCAACTTTTACAATCGCTAAAATCCCTTTTTAAACTCAAAATTATTTTTATGACTTTAAATTCAATTCATTTCAAGAATTTACTATTCAAATGACTTTTACATTTTCAACAATTCTTACAGCTTTGAGCTGCTACACAAATGTACACACTTTTCACCCAAACAAAACAAAGAAACAAAACAATGAAATTTTTACAATTTTGGCAACTGAGCCGCGCCTCAACGCCTCTTGTGGCCCTCCGGCATTCCCCACAATTTGCCATACACCCCCTCGCAATACATGTGATGCAGAACTCGACTGTTACCGCTGTAAGCTGAGGGACCGCACATCCTTGGTGTCCTGGTGGCCTCTTGAGTTGCGCCACTGCTCGGGTTGAGGATATCGAGCTTCCCCCGGTGCAGAACGGATAGCTGGTGCATGCTGATGGGTCTGACTGGTCAGATTTCTCATACCGGAGGCACCGCGTCGAGCTCTTGGGCGCCTCCCTCTGCTCGCCGTCACATATACTGTCAACAATAGGGTTCAAGTGTATAGCATTTGCACAACAACCACAACAGCAATAAAAACCAGAAAGAAACCAAAATTATTTAAACAAACACTTAACTTTTGTCAACTTGTACTGCGTCCCGCTACCACTTTCATACTACTTGTCACATCTCAGCATAGAATCAATTTCATTGGTACACAAATTTTTCATACTCGCAACCTGTAACATATATCTTTGCAGAATTAAGAGTTCACAATAAAATTACAATCATATTTGAATAGTACTCAGAAGTTCTATGAAAAATTCACATGTCAAAATAAACCAGAAATTTTCTAGCAACAAATCGTTACGAAAAACTCAGCAAACCAAACCAAAACCAAAACTTGTCACTGTGATCATTTTCTTAAAACTATTTCTTATCATTAGAGGCCACTTCACTATAGTGGACTTATCTGGCGGCTCGCGCGGGGGCGACAGGACAGGATCCTGCCCCTCCCACACCCGGACAGCACTCCACTGTCCACCGCCGGCACCCTTGCCCTTGTCCGGAGGCTTCCGAACTCGAGGCAGGCGTGCCTCCGAACTCCAGCGCGGGCTGAGGGCACTCAGCCATCCACCCCCGCTGCAATCCTCACTCCGGGGGGCAGCAGACAGCGCAGCCGCGCTCCCCCCACGCAGCGTCGGCAGTCCCTGGCCTTTCGGGTCTGCAAACGCCACCGGCTCCTCACGAGCCGCGGACGGCGGCCGCCAGGTCGGCGCCGCGCCCTCTGCTCCAGTCACAGTTAGGATGTCTTCTGTTGGCACCGCCGGGAGGGTAGGCAACCCCTCCGGCGGGGCTGCTGCCCGGGCTGCCTCATCAGCCACGGGAGCCAGGCTCTTCTCGTCCAAATCAGTCTTACCAATTAACTCCAAGTCGTGTTTCTCAGTCTCATGTTCCGCGCCGCGTGTGGTCCCCAAATTCTCATCAACTTTAACAATCTTAAAATTACAATTACTTAAATTAACAATCTTGGCATCGTCGCTGTCCGAAAATTCGGAATCAGCGTCCAAATGCCCCAGATTTGAACACTCCTCTGGAATGTCCCCGTAGTTGGCCGAGTCACACGGCAACGAACTACCCAAGATATCCTTGAAATTACCGACTGCCAGGTGGCTGGGGAGGTTACGATGTTTTCCGTTACCAGCACTGTTAGCCTGATCAGTCTTACCCAGATTTGAACACTCCTCTGGAGTGTCCCCGTAGTTGGCCGAGTCACACGGCAACGAACTACCCATAAAATCCACAAAATTAACTGCCAGGTGGCTGGGGAGGTGACGATGTTTTCCGTTACCAGCACTGTTAGCCTGATCAGCTTTACCCGGCTCCTCTTCGCCGCTAATAGGGCCCTGCCCTTCGACGCTAGTAAGAGAAGCCCCAAATTTGGGGGAAGAGCAATGGCGCCCACTCTCCCCCGTGTCCCCGTGCGAGTCCAGCAGAGGCTCCGCGGGCGTCCCCACGTTGCGGCCAGCGCAATCACTGGCGCTCTCCGGCCTGCCTGCAATGCCATCAGCGGCATCGCTGGACCCAACACATTGCGTACCCTTAGATACGCCCCGAAATTCGGCCTGCCAAGAACACAACCCCATGCCGGAGCTGTGAACTGGAAAATCAATAACTTTAAACAATTTTTCATCTTTAACATTACTTATAACAACTGCGGGCTCCAAGTACCCACCGGTTGCACCGGCCTGTACCCTGGCAGTCCCGCCAACCACACACGCGCGCACACTACTCTGAGACAACACACTACCTTCTGTTGGCTGCTGCCTGCCCTGCGGATGGACTTCAGTCCGTCCATCCGCCTGCCGGGCAGGCAACCAGCCGCTCGTGCCCGGGCGGTGAGGACCCACGCTATGTGAAGCGTCGCCTCCCGCACGCGCACCGTACTCACCAACACTGTTTTCTTGATTCGAATTCGTTGGGGCACTTCCTGTGGCCCTCCGTCGACCGGGACACGCTGGCCCCGCAGCCAAGCTGGGCGCGTCGCCCTTACCGTCCCGACCGAGGCCGGGTACGCTGCCTCTGGCAGCGGCATTATCCGCGGCCGCCGTTCGTCCGGTAGCATTTTCAAGCTCGACTGGCTTATCGCATCCTCTAGGTGCGCAAATCTCCTTCTAATTTCACTCAAAAGACAGGAGAGCTCGCCCTCTGGCACTACTTCCTGAAGTGTCCTACTGATATAGTCTACCCTATTCCAACATTGGTCCACCCAACCATTCCAGTTTGAACCGTCTGGACCCACTAAAATAACATTGTCCCACAAATATCTAGCCTCCGCAATTGCTCTATGAAGGGAAAGTGCAGAATTCTTTAGTACTGAGTTGTATTTTTTTATCCGGTTAAATTCTATTGCGAAAAAATCCTCTTTAAACCCAATATATTTGAAGCTATAACGGTAATAGTGCAAAAAATCTCCATAATTAGCCGACTCATCCATTACTTGATACACATCCTTGAGCCGCCTCAAAGCGGTCTCTAAAATCTTATCCATGATTTGAAAACAATTACTGCAAATAATTTTCGTGGTGGAGTAACCGTTATCGCGGCGTGCGTTGACCCTTTGCACCGATGACCCTAATCCCATGATTGACAGCGACAGCTGCTTGCGGGCGCCGAGAAGGGCACGGCCGGGCCAGCCCCGCCGCGCCGCGCCACGCCAGCCAAGGTGCGGCCTGCTGCGTGCTTTCCCTGCATGCCAAGAAAGTTTTCGAACAACAAGCCACTTCTACAGTTATCGTTTTCCATGTCCGAAAACGAAACGAAAATTGACTACTATTTCCAAACCAACACTGACCTTCCGTAGAAATCTCCCCCCTTTCCAAAACCATGTGCTTACCCAAGCACAGGACAAAGAAAAGGAAACACAAAACCTCAATTAAATTCCAAAAAATCGCTGTTATTCGAAAGAAAAACAAAACGGAAACTAAAATTCTGTAGCCACACGCGATCGCCAGATAAGGTCTCCACCACACTGATTTTACGTTACCACATGATTAAAATAAAGACTTCAAATGCAAAAAAAGAAAAATTCACTATGAAATCAAGAATTGAAACGCAGAATGCACTGAATTTACACAACACCGAATCTATACTGCCTGTTGAGGAAGATACACATTAGACACTACTGAAAAGAAAAATGCGTGCTCAACAGTTCCAAAAATATCAAACCAAATACGAGAAATGCAACAAAAATCACAATCCGAAACCACGAAATACACGTTGTAAAACAAATTTGAATCTCACAACACAAGCGAAACAAAGCTAACCGAAGTGAACTTTGATCGACGCGGCCACGTGGTTCAAACAACTGAACTGGACAATAATAATCACCCCCTGAAAGGGCCCCCAACCAGACGGCTCGCACGAGTGCTCGGCGTTTATTTTCAACGGGTGAGTCAGAGCAGCGTCGCCATGTTGTTGTATCCAAGGACAAGCCAAGGAGCGCGCACGGTGGCGGCAGGCCGATGCGGGAGCCTCCCACCCCAGTCGTCGTCAACGCCAGGGAACACGGAGCAGAGCACAGGAGAAAACCTCTACCCCCCTCCCCCCTTTCCCCAGCCCCTCCCCATCCGAGAAAACTTCGACTAGAGTCCTAATATCTACATGAACTTCGACCACACGCCACTCGAGGGCCATAGTGTTGTAGGTGGGGGAGGCGACACCTCAGCACTGAATCGTCCACAACTCCTGTGACTGAGTCTAGGCAGCGGGCAATAAGGACACACGTCGATCGTCACGACCCTAGTGCTTAATTACGGTGCACTTCTTTGCATTGCTTTCAGGATAAACAGATTATGCACAATAAAAAATAAGACCTGAGCTGACGAGAACTCAGCACAAATCCATCTCATAGTTGTGGTCAGCACTCGTAGACCACTTCCGGTAAATTAGTTCTGTGCCACGTCATCGATGTTCGTATTGGTAATATGATGATCAAGGAAAGATCACGCCCTCAAAGGGCCCCCATCGAGACGACTTGCTTGAGAGCTCCGCGTCTGCGTGATTCAGTTTGTTTTCTACCTTACCTTACCTTGCTTGTAGCACCCGGGCGGGGCGGCTGTCAGCCCGGGTGGTAGGCAGCCCATCACAAGGGGCGGCGATACCCCATGCTGGACATGCTTTGAACGTTTTTTTCAAGATAGCACAGTTGAGAAATGCAATGGTGTAATTTGGGATGAACTCTTTAGATTTTGGGTTAGCAACCAGGGTCCTTAGATGCAATATGGACACTTAGCCATGTAAATTTGCGTACATTTTACACGGTTTACGATCGTGGTCAGAGGCCAGAGAGCTTAAACTGCGCGCGCTACCGCTGGATGCGACAAGTAAATATGCATTTCTCATACTCCGACCGCAGTCATTTAGGTTGGCACTATTGAAGGACAGAGGACTTTGCCCCCCTCCCCCCCCCCCGGTTCCTGGTTCGGGCTTTTTGAAGTCCCCCCCCCCTCCCCGGTTGAGTCAGAGTCCTATATGAGACGCGCCACTGACGGTTTCACCTAAGGGTCTACGAGGCCTATGGTACTACAAGACCACTTTACCCCTTCCAGGCTACCTGCTGTCCAATCCGTCCCCCGCGCCACGCCGCGCCACGCCCACGCCAAACCACGCTGCGCAAGTTGGCGTAGCGAGTTTGCGCGACCAGCCAAAGGGTCTGAGGCCTAGGCTAGAACAAGACAAGACAAGAGATACCGGGGCCTATGGTAGAAGAGAAACACAGGCAGCGATGTTGGACCCCACGGCCGGACCACCGCGCGGCCTCGCACGGCCCCTTTCCCGTGCTCCTGGGGGGTGTAGGCGAGCCTATTTGAGTGCCATGTCTGGGCTTTCCTGTGATATGCGTATCTTTTCCATCCGAAAATTCTAGACCGGTCTAGAGCGCTTAATACCAACCCGACTGGCCCAGACCGGGCTGTACCCGGCCTAAGCTTCATGAACGGTTGGTTTTAGATGAGGGCTGTAAGCGAGCCGATCATAGTACAACGTCTAGGCTTTCAAATGGTCTGCGTATCGCGCCGATCGGACAATTCTCCAGTGAAGTGGCGGCCCGTGCGCCAGGCGGCCGGTGCGCTGCGTGCAGGCTCGGGCTTGTTTGTGCCGACGCCCCCCACCCCACCCCTGCCCCCGCTCCTTGGGGTCCAGTATGGCCGACCGGTGGAGTTGAGCGCCGTGGCGGCTTCCTTGTACGTGCCGACTCGTGTCTCCGACCACAGTTTGCCTCCTAAGGAAGGACGAGAACACGACAGGCGTCACGCTCTCCCTTCTCTAGTCGCATCGAGCCTCCACGCATAGCCTGTTTTTTTTTAAAGTTTCTTTTCTTGCTTCGCATTTTACATCGGTTCCGAAATGGCTTCACGGCGGAGGCCATGGTTTAGCGGCACAGAAGAGGGGCCCACGAAACCAAAGGTCAGTTGTGGTTGCCTTTACCTGCGAGTTTGGGCCTGATTCGACGTGTGAAAATATTGTTTATCTCGCGCGCCTACTGCGATTCCGCAGAATCACAATGGGCTACGGTATCTCACCCGCCCGTCCCGGCCTGCCAGGACGCGGGCGAGATAGCGTTCACGAAAGAGCGCCAGGCTGAGGTAGCGCAGGCTATAGGCGGGTGGGCTGACATGGTGCAGGCTAGCCTGCCTGCGCCATGCAGTGCACTGAAATTCCTAACCATTAACTTCAGTAGGCTCTATCCGGCGCACAATCTTTAGCGCCGTAAATACATGCTAGAGCTGAGACGTCGCACAGAGCCTACTTGAATTTATATTAGGAATACAGCGAAATTGTTTTCTCACGTCGAAATGGGTCACACGGTCTCGCTGTGGAGGTCATGAAATGCAGTACAAATACAGAAGGGTTCTTATACGTCATACTTTTCACAGGCGAGGAAATGTCAAAGAAGAACTGTGTACTTCGAAGATAATTATCATGATTATATCGAGGACAATTCATTCGTGAGGGATGATTTGGAGGATGAAGAGGATGTCCCTGAACAACAGTCCTTATCTAATGACCTGAGGTCGTGTTTTGTACGACATAATTTTACTAGGAGGGCACAAGAGAAGGTTGCTGCTCTGTTTCGTAAACATGCAGAAGCAGCCCTGCCCAAAAGTGGGCAGGGGTTAATGAGAGGGACGCATAATACTAGTGATTGTTTTCGTGATGTGGATAATGGAAAATTGTACTACCGTGGCATTAAGAAGGGACTCCTTCCCAAACTAACGGAGTTCTATCTTGAAGGGCGTGACGCTATTGAATTAGACTTCCACGTCGACGGTCTCAGTCCTTTTAAAAGCACGTACCAAACCAAAATATGGCCTATTTTGGGAAGGGTAGCTCGCACAAGGGATTATGGAGGGAGTGCCGTATTTTTAGTAGCTGTGTTTTGCGGCACAGTAAAGCCAAATCCTCATCAGCTTTTGGAAGAGTTTATCACCGAGTTGTCCGAACTCATGTCAGGTGGAATTACTGTTAGGCACAAGAACTATGATGTGCTCGTATCCAAAGTTATTGCGGATCAACCAGCTCGAGCCTTAATTCACTGCCACGCTGGTGAGGGGCCGAACACATTTATCCAATGTGAGAGATGTGAGGTGCGGGGGAGAAAGATCGGAGGTGTCATGACAATGAGCTGTCGAAGAGGTCATGTCGCTTTGAGGACTGACACGTCCTTCAGAAACCAAACGCAGCCTGCATACCACAGGGGTAAGTCACCCTTCTTAGCACTGGACATGGACATGGTGCATCTATTTGTGCTTGACCCAATGCACATTCTATACGTAGGAGGTGTGCTGAAACGGTGGTGGTGCTTTGCAAAGAGGAAGAAACGATGTGTGAAAGCAAACTCGGCTCTTTCTCCAGCAGATATTTTGGTTATATCAGCATTCATGCTGGAGTTTAAAAATTGGTTCCCAAAGTGCTTTCAGAGAAGAGTGAGAGGTATCGATGAAAAGTCTATGATGAAGGCAACTGAGTGGAAAAGATTTCTCCTGTACGACGGGCTACTAGTAATTAGGAAATATTTTACGATACGAGCCTTTGAAAACTTTTGCCAGTTATTTGTTGCAATAAGAATCCTGTCATCGGAGGCTCTTATATCTAAGCCGCATTTACTAGCAGACGCAGAAAAATTGCTATTTATGTTTGTGGCGGGGGCTAAGGAGATGTTTGGAGATGGAACGTTTGTCTGCCCAAAACCACACGCACTGACTCACATCACTGAGGACTGTAGGAGACACGGAGTGATGGAAAATTTTTCAGCTTTTCCGTTCGAGTCATATCTCCATAAGCTCAATGTCTCAATGCGTGCACCAGGCAGGTGTCTTGAGCAAATCAAGAGACGACTCGATGAAGAGCAGTGGGATGAGGCTCTGGAAAATTCGGATACACTCCCAGGTAGACAACAGTCACAGTTGAAGCTTCGCCGTAGGCACGAGATGGGACCACTTGGAGATTTAAAAGGCGAGCAATACGAGGTGGCAATCGGTGTCCTAACAGTCCGACTGACTCCTGGTGACAGATACTTTAGAACACGCCGTGGAGAGTTGATATGCGCCTGTAACATTGTGTCAAACGTGCGTGGTGTCTTCGTTGTTGGCTACCGGATACCTCACGCCAAGGGCTTTTTTGTAGAGCCAATAAGATCATCGGCAATTGGAGTCTACGAGGTGTGGGGAAAGGACTGCAGTGTGAAATCTTGGGGGATCGCCGAGCTGCAGGGGAAGTGCGTGCTACTTCCACTTACTGATGATGCTTCAGATGCGCCAGACGAGCCATCTGAGAAGCCTAGACAAAGATATCTCTGCCTGCCGCTTATTCACACAGACGAACAGCTTATGAATGACGAGGTCGATGATTAGTGTTTAGTGATGAGTGTTTAGTGCGATATATAGCTTTGTTATTTACATAGATAAGGTCAGCTGGTAAGATTACGTTTTCATGTTAGCAGAAGAGACAACGTCTTTTGGATACCTATGGACTGCACGCGTAGTCCCCATCGGCCAAAAACGCTGGAACTCATGGTGGGGAAGGGTCAGGTCTCTGTACCAACTAGGGGCCGCGAACGACAACCCCCACTACTGGCGGTAGACCCCTCGCCGTTTCTTCTTGCAAGCTTTATCAAGAACTGAGTCATAACTGAGTCCAAGAACAATACACAGTAGCCCATCCCCTCTGGTGGCAGTGGCCCCTCACCCCCTCCTCGCCCGCCCCGACGTCGCCAGCATGGTCGCCAGTCCCGCCAGTCTCCGCTCAGGGCACCTTGGCCTGGGCCCCTGCCCCCACCACCGGTGCTCTCCGCGCCAAACCCACCGTTGGCACAGCGAAAGGCCGCCAGCCAGCCAGCCACCGCACGCCAAGTCCGCCAAATCGTCAGTCACCCGCCGCCGCCAGTCTGGGTCAGTCGGCAGAGTTTCGATCCGCGGCAGTACCAGTGTCGTGTGGTTGGAACGTTCAGTGCCAGTGTCCGTGCCCAGTCAGTCGGCAGTTAGAGTTTGGATCCGCTGCAGTTGGAACGTTCAGTGCCAGTGTCCGTGCGCAGTCAGTCGGCAGTTAGAGTTTGGATCCGCGGCAGTTGGAACGTTCAGTGCCTGTGTCAGTGCCCTCACGCACTCAAAACTCCGTATCGTTTCGCTCCCAGTGCCAGTCTTCAGTCGAAGAGCAGTCATGGATGGAAGCGTCACTGATACTAAGGTGAGTCCAACTGTAACTTAATCACGATTTTGTCGGATCGGATGGGATGTGGTCGGCGTGCATGGGTATCACGTGACGTCGTTGACGCCTCTCATGATCCAACTAGCCGCACCTATGCTTACGGTGTGAGTCAAACGCTACGCGGAATGACCGGTAGATCGACTCTTTCTGTCACATGTCCTCTTTCCGACATTTTGGTTTCATCAGGTCAATGCATCCTAAACAAAGCGCGATCTTTCCGCTCGGCGCTCAACAAACCGGCAAGTCTTTTAGGGTCGCGCTTAGCTCTTAGGACGCATCGAGGTGGCCGCGCAGAGTTTAGGAGCCCTAATTGACATATTTAAATTCAAATACGGCAAATGTGTTTGGCGCATGGGCTGAGCGGGAAGCTTACGCTTCGCGAGTTTGACTATCATAATGTGCGCATATGATGAATTAGCTATCCAATAGGTTTCGTGGGTGAGTACTCTCATTCTGTCAATTTGCGGGTTGGTAGGGCATCCCTAGGGGATCATTTTTCAACAGTAAACTGGGTGCAAACGTCTAGGTACGGAGATATTTGGTGTTTTGTAACTGACTTCCACGCCGGCGAGTTAGGCTGCCCACAGCGCGTGCCCGTGCAGTGGGTCTCCTACCCCTCCGGCGCGGTCGCCGCCGGAGCGCGCCGTACGTTCAGCAGACGACACCGTGTTGTCCGCTGGCGCTGCCTTCTCTGGCAGCAGACGACGCCTCTGCTACGGTGTCGTCTGCTGAACGGACGGCGCGCTTCGGCGTCGACCGCGCCGGTAGGATAGGCAGCCCACTGCACGGGTACGCGCTATGGGCTGCCTTCCTCGCCGGCGCGGACGTCAATCACAAAACACCAATTATCTCCGTACCCAGACGTTTGCGCCCCCTAGTTCACTGGTGAAAAATGATCCGCTAGGGGTGCCCTACCTACCCACAAATTATTGACAGAATGAGTACTTGCGGTGGACCAGCTATTGTGAAGCGCTTCAAAACCACACGCCAGTCTGCATTTTTAGGCGGACATATGACTGTCTGCATTTCTTTTTTAACGTAGTTAGGTACTGATTCACTTCCTTTGTTTGTTAGAGATTCTGCGTTGTCGACTTCTTCGAAGAGGAGCTGGTCGAGCTTGTACCACGAGTGTGGTTCAAGAGCACACGACTAGTCAATACTCTAACTGGGACTGACATCCTCGTGAAGGTATACTGGCCTGCGACGAAGGATAAGTGTAGAGTGCAGACGTTCTCTAAGAATGAGAGAAAGCCAGATCCCAAGACTTGGAATGTCCATGATGCTAAGGTCGTGGGCCAGTACGGTAAGTTAACTACGGGATGTCATACCGTGAATCTAAAAGTTGTGTTTATTTGCTTACTTGTAGAGTTCTTTGTAATTCGCTCATGTGCCCGATTTTGATTGCAGATACCTTTCATGAGGCCCGGTCTCAGCTAGCGAAATTCAGTGATAGCAACCGCGTAGAAACTGATGGCGAGATTTCAACTGAAGAGGAGATGTCTGCATCTGTATCATCCCGAAGAGGACGCAGGAAGCGAAGGATAAGTGGAGCGTCCTCATCTAGTGGCTCGGCGGAGTTCATTCCTGATACGAGTTCGCTCATGACCAACCAGATGGAGTCCATCCAGCAGGATGCAGCAGTTACTCGTGATGAAGAAAGTGCTGCACTTGCAAGAGCGGATAGTCCATTGAAGACGGGAATACTGACTCACAGAGGAAGACCCCGAGAAAGAGCCCAGTCCAAATGTGCTGCTGAAAAAAGAAAGCAAGAGATCCCGGACTGAACACCACAGGCTCCAAATCTGGAATCTGAGGAGTCCGCGGCAGAGCACTGCTACATCAGCAAGCCTCACGCCGAATTCCAACCCCCGCCGTCGTCCAACTGGCGGTTCAGCGAAAGGGTTGAGTTTGCAATGCGGTAAACTGAAGAGTTTTGCGGACGATGAGAGCTGGCGTTCCGCATCACCGAGCCCGTCCAACATTAGCATGCATCTAAGTGACGTGGACTTGGAGGATGAGCTGAGAGAATACATGGACGACATGGACGGTGTTGAATCCATTGACGGCGGCACTCCTTCGGATGCTGGAAGCGCATGTGGAGACATGTTCAAGACCCCATCGTCGTCGGCGAAGAAGAGACTCTGGGGATCTGGATCTAATGAAGGTACTTAGTATGCAATGTGAGGTGTATCCGATATTGTTTTCCCACATTACCTGTATTCTTCATGTCTGATTTTCTTTTCTAGCTGTGAGGACGTGAAAGCTGTCGGCAAGGCGGTTTTGAAGAACAAGGACGCGCTGAATAAGGTTGCCGAGGACATGAAGACAGTCATGGCTCAGACCAAACGAATTCTCAATTATGTCATGCCTCCAATCGACAACCAAATCAGTGAAGAGCTTCCAAATCTCCCACTAGATGACCGAGACGCGGAGCGGAGATTCATCACACTACTGGAGGAAAAGGAGGCTTTTATTAAAACTGTAAGTAAATCGCATCCTGTGATCTCTTACCTGCTCTTTTAAAATCTGAATGGCAGCTGATTTATTGCTTTTTTCCCCCTGTCAGGTCAGCTTCATCCATGGCTTAAGCGGAGCGAATCCTCGCGATGCGGTGTACTTGGCAATGCGTACACTCTACACGGACAAGTATGCGTCCGGAAAGAGCATGAAGGGCATTCAACGGTCTGGGCAGCCGAAGAAAGATGCGTTCCTCGGCACCAAACCCTTCAAGGCAATCATGTGTGAGTATCAGTATTATCGTGCACGCGGACAACGTTAATTGGTTTGGATTTCGATGTGGTTTTGTTCCGCACGGTTTTGTTCTTCCGCAAGCTCTGGTCCATTCCTCAGCATTTACTTTGTGCAGTGCTTAAGGGGGTGATTCAAGTAGTTTTAACCACGTGATCCAGTTTTCGGTTTTCCTGGGTAAAGTGTAGAACAGACCGTGGCCCACCCGTCCTACATGGCGAGCACTTGGATTCGCTGGCAACTGACTGGTCTCTACGCTTTGTCCTCAACTGGCTTCCTTCATATTTTAATCTGCTATGATTTTATGTGTTGCAGGTGCTGTACGGAGGAGGTTTCCGAATGCAACGGTGTCGCAGGTCTCCGAATTGACTGGCAACTGGCTGAAGGACGCACCTGCTCGCGACAAGAAGAGGGCGGAGCGTTCCGCCGAGTCAGAGCGGAGGAGGAGGGAGCTCGAAGAGGATTCTGATCAGAGCTGATTCATCCCCTAAATGTATTCGGTATGGTCTCGTCTTGCTGCAGTACTTAAGGGGGCTCCAACTCCCCTCTGAGGTGTAAATAGATTTCAAATCAAATGACTGTGAGATTTTTTTTGACTTTTTCAGTCGTTTCGGAAACTTTCTTTTCAACCTTTAACGAATCGAGGGATGAGTAAAATGAGTAAATAAGTAAAAGTCAGAAAGTCAGGATAGCGAATAGTACTTGTCATTGAGTTAGTTTCAAAAACAGTCGAAACGAGTCCAAAGTTCAATACATTTTTTTTTCACCCCCAGGGTGAGTTTAGTCGACTATACTGCTTCAAGTTACAACATTTAAGGTATTTTAGGTGAACTTTCAAGACACATGCGTGATTTTCTAGTCTCTCTTGGAAACTTTCTTTTCAAACCTTAACTCTTTCCGAATCCAATGACAAGTTCTATTCTCATTCTGGTCGTGGGTAGGTAGGGCACCCCTAGGAGATCATTTTTCACCAGTGAACTAGTGGGCGCAAACGTCTAGGAACGGAGATAATTGGTGCTTTGTAATTGACTTCCGCGCCGGCAAGTTAGGCAGCACACAGCGCGTGCCTGTGCAGTGGGCTGCCCACCCCACCGGCGCGATCGCGGATGGCGCCATGAGCGGAGCGATGGAGCGGAGCGGTCTGCTCGGGTCGAGAGCTCGGCGCGTTCTGTTCGTATGGGGGCCCCCAAAACCTCTTTTGGAGCGGGCCTTCAATTTTATGAGTTCGGTGGAACACGTGCACATGCGTTATAGTGTCGCCAAGCTCGGCTGAACCCACTTGGGGGCGCTTCGGCGGCGAGAGCGCCGGTTGGGTAGGCAGCCCATTGAATGGGCACGCGCTGTGGGCTGCCTTACTCGCCGGCGCGGAAGTCAATTCTGAAAGAGTTAAGGATTGAAAATAAAGCTTCCAAAAGAGACTAGACAGTCACGCATGTGTCATGGAAATTTATCCAAAATTAAATGTTGTAACTTAAAACAGAGTCGACTAAACTCATCCTGTGGGTGGAAAAAAAATGTTTTGAACTTTGGACTCGTTCCGACTGTTTTTGAAACTAACTCAATGACAAGTACTATTCGCTATCCTAACTTTTACTTATTTATGACTGTTTCGACCTGAAAGCCTCTAAGCGACTCTTTTTCAAAGACTCTTAGTCCTCTTTTGATTGTTCTCGACTTTTGTAAAGGTTCGTGACTTTTTTTTACTCCAGAGGGCCATGTGCCCCCCCCCCCCCCCCCCCCTCCGATCCGATAGCCGACTAGGCTTTCCACAACCCGTCTTCCTTGTTCTGCAGGCGGGCCTCTTGCTACGGGCTCAGGTGCAGATCACCTCTTTTCTCCGCTTAGCCATTGCCTTCGAGGGAATAAAGAGGGGGGGGGGGGGTGTAACACTTTTCTTAAGAAATCAAATCCCCACCGCTCGCTGTCCTCTTTTGATTGTTAGGGAGCGGCACTCGGTGCACTCGATGGAGCGGGCCACCGGTTTGTCCGGCCAGCACACCCCCAAGGCCCTGCCGAAGCACTCGTGGTGGAAGTGGAGGCACATGCCTTGCTTGGCCTCCCTTGGTACCGGTCGGTGCCTGGGCCGTGGGCGCGAGGCACTTCTCTTAAGAAATCAAATCCCCACCGCTCGCTTTCCTCCCTTCATTGTTAGGAGGCGGCACTCGGTGCACTCGATGGAGCGGGCCAGCGGTTCGTCCGGCCAGCACACCGTTGTGGTATATCCAGGATCGTCTCGGCTCGACTCGACTCACCTCGCCTCGTCTCGGCTCGCCTCGGCTTAAATTTGATACCGGTCGGCGCCTTGGCCGTGGGCGCGGGGGACTTCTCTCAAGAAATCAAATCCCCACCGCTCGCTGTCCTCTTTTGATTGTTAGGGAGCGGCACTCGGTGCACTCGATGGAGCGGGCCGCCGGTTTGTCCGGCCAGCACACCGTTGTGGTATATCCAGGATCGTCTCGGCTCGACTCGACTCACCTCGCCTCGTCTCGGCTCGCCTCGGCTTAAATTTGATACCGGTCGGCGCCTTGGCCGTGGGCGCGGGGCACTTCTCTCAAGAAATCAAATCCCCACCGCTCGCTGTCCTCTTTTGATTGTTAGGGAGCGGCACTCGGTGCACTCGATGGAGCGGGCCGCCGGTTTGTCCGGCCAGCACACCGTTGTGGTATATCCAGGATCGTCTCGGCTCGACTCGACTCACCTCGCCTCGTCTCGGCTCGCCTCGGCTTAAATTTGATACCGGTCGGCGCCTTGGCCGTGGGCGCGGGGGACTTCTCTCAAGAAATCAAATCCCCACCGCTCGCTGTCCTCTTTTGATTGTTAGGGAGCGGCACTCGGTGCACTCGATGGAGCGGGCCGCCGGTTTGTCCGGCCAGCACACCCCCAAGGCCCTGCCGAAGCACTCGGAATAGAAGTGGAAGCACTGACCTTGCTTGGCCTAGTTTGGCTTGGCTCGGCTCCCCTTGGCTTAATTTTGGTACCGGTCGGTGCCTGGGCCGTGGGCGCGAGGCACTTCTCTTAAGAAATCAAATCCCCACCGCTCGCTTTCCTCCCTTCATTGTTAGGAGGCGGCACTCGGTGCACTCGATGGAGCGGGCCAGCGGTTCGTCCGGCCAGCACACCGTTGTGGTATATCCAGGATCGTCTCGGCTCGACTCGACTCACCTCGCCTCGTCTCGGCTCGCCTCGGCTTAAATTTGATACCGGTCGGCGCCTGGGCCGTGGGCGCGGGGGACTTCTCTCAAGAAATCAAATCCCCACCGCTCGCTGTCCTCTTTTGATTGTTAGGGAGCGGCACTCGGTGCACTCGATGGAGCGGGCCGCTGGTTTGTCCGGCCAGCACACCCCCAAGGCTGCTGTTGTAGCTGCCGAGGCAAGTGCCACAACAGCAAATATTACAAGCGCCATTCTGGCTCACGAAATTTGTACGCGCGTGGTCGCGATGCGAGCGGGCACGACCGGTGCAGCCCTCGCGAACACAACGGTTGAAAACTCCGTGGTCAGCTCCCGATTCTGATAGTAATATTAGCCGTCGCCGTTGTGGTATATCCAGGATCCTTCCCGGAACAATCAAAAGAGTACTAAAAGTCTTTTTAAAAGAGTCGCCAAAAGGCTTTCAGGTCGAAACAGACAGAAATAAGTTGCTGCCTGTTTCGTGACCTACTTTTCTTCTCGTGGCTTGTTTTACCCTTTATCGCCCTTGCACAGTGACTTCCTGAGGTTGGGACCCCTAGGTATGCCTAATAGTTGAGTGTTCAAAGCGAATTCCATTCCTGTCAAGAGTCAATTTTACCCTCGAGACACCCTTCCTGTGGAGGGGGTACCGGGGTATCTACGTAGAGGGAGGGAGGGGGAGAGAGAGAGTGAGTGAGAACCATTTCCCACGACCATGTTGGCTCTGTTCATCCCCAACCAGGGCATTGTTGTTTTTGCAGTTTTGTTAGATAAGCTTGTATTTCAGGACATAACGCTGTAGGTCATTGACACGTACGTTACGTTATGAAGGCTTCAATTTTTGTATTCCTGCTCGCCCCCTTTATTCAGCTTCTGTATGTTTTGATGTGAATAAATATTTTTAATTCTTGTATACGATGTTGTATGATGTGTTCATTTGCTCATCTTATACCTACGTTCTTCATTCATCTTATGCCCGTACATTTCATATAGTATTTTGGGGACTCATGTATTGCAACGCTGCTTTACGTAACAGCAGGTACGTGGCAGTCACCTACGGCGCCTCTCAGGCAGCTACGTTTTTTCAGCTTGTTAACGTAGGTAGGCACACGGTTCCTTGTGTATAATACATCACGGGGGCATCATGCTAGTATATCACCTTTCGAACTGACGCTGATACTTGGCGAAGAGAAGATGTAATATTACCTAAAAGACGCACCGGGGATGGCACAATACTATCTACTTCAGGGACACCTAGGCATATAACCTCAGTTTTGAGAGTAGTGACTACATCAGGGCACTGATGATAGAACACGGTGACACCCCACGACTGACTTCGTCTCATGACTGAGACTACTCACATATTATTCATCTCTTCTGGTGCCGTGAGTACGGAGAGCTTGACGTGGTAGTACCGATATCGATTAGGTGCTTAGATAAAGAACGATCAGGTACCTTAACTTCCCGAGAGTACTAACGTCTCTTCTGGAATTGTTAGACACGTCCGGTCGAGGAGAATCGGTAACGCAGTATCGATGACATTTTGAAACATACATATAGCGAAATCGGCAATGTTTTGGCGCTGGAAGTACGGACCTCATGTTGCTGTGTTATCACTACGTCATGCCGGTGAGACCATCGATGTAGTAGCGACAACGCATTACTCAGCTACTTATCACGAATTTATCTAGGTAGCGGTGCTAAGACATTTGACATTGCCGTGCTCTGATGTCTCCGCGTCGAGACGTGCGGAATGTTGACGTCGATTCAACGTCGACGCGTGATGTTGACAATACTTACTTGACTACGTAGCCGTGCTGAGGTCGGCAACAGTGTATGCCTTAGATTTCTCCGCGTCGAGACGAGCAGAATGTTGACGTCGATACAACGTTGACAGCTTACGAGGATAATACTTACTTACCTACGTTGCGGTGCTGAGATCAGCAACTATTCATCCCTTCTATTTCGCCACGTCGAGACGAGCAGAATGGCGGCGTCGGTACGACGTCGACTGCTTACGTCATGAATACTTATTTGCCTACGTAGTAGTGGTAAGATCTAAAACGTTTCCTTCTTTTGATTTCTCCGCGTCAACACGAACGGAATGTTGACGTAGATACAACGTCGATAGCTTACGTGGGTAATACTCATTTGCCTACGTAGTTGTGCTGAGATCGGCAACGGTCTCTGCCTTTGATTTCTCCACGTCGATGCAAGCAGAGTGTTGACATGGATACAACGTCGATAGCTTACGTGGATAATACTCATGTGCCTACGTAGTGGCGCTGAGATCGGCAACGGTCTCTGCCTTTGATTTCTCCACGTCGATGCAAGCAGAGTGTTGACATGGATACAACGTCGATAGCTTACGTGGATAATACTCATGTGCCTACGTAGTGGCGCTGAGATCGGCAACGGTCTCTGCCTTTGATTTCTCCACGTCGATGCAAGCAGAGTGTTGACATGGATACAACGTCGATAGCTTACGTGGATAATACTCATGTGCCTACGTAGTGGCGCTGAGATCGGCAACGGTCTCTGCCTTTGATTTCGCCACGTCGATGCAAGCAGAGTGTTGACATGGATACAACGTCGATAGCTTACGTGGATAATACTCATTTGCCTACGTAGTGGTGCTGAGATCGGCAACGGTCTCTGCCTTTGATTTCTCCACGTCGATGCAAGCTGAGTGTCGACATCGACACGACGTCGATGGCGGACGTAGGTAGACCTAGTGTCCCTACGTAGCGTCGCTGAAAACGCTAACGCTGCCGCGCTCAGAAAACATAACGTCGCGGCGTCCACGACGTATCGATAGCGAAAACTTACGTAACACTCGTGCGAGGAGTCACATACCATCACCGAGAACGCAAACCTTGCATCGCTCTGATGTGTTTGCGTCGTGGCGAACGCATCGGTGACGTCGAGTCGACATCAGTGACCGACGTAGACAGTCCGAGAACGGTTACATAGCCTCACTAAGAATGCTAACGTGTCATCGTTGATTGCACACGCTGTTGTGACGAGTCAACCACCGAAAGGGTATCAACGGTATCGCCTGACGTACAGTCCACGAATCGACCTCCGTACTATCGCCTAGAAGGAGATTCGTACTACGAGGTCGATCACCGACGTCAGTGCGTGACGTCGTATCGACGTACACAGTTTACGTCTCACGTACCGAACTTATCGTGCCTCTATGCACAACACCATCAAAGGCACCGCACGGATTCCTGCAGATTTACGCTGATGGACAACGTAGTATTGACAGAGCCGGAAGAGGAGACGACGCGCAATCGCGTCGACGTTGCATCCACCGTCCGCCATCACGTAAAATATGGCATTCACACCGATGTCATAGTAACCATGCTGCGTAACGTGCACGCAACGTAGACGGGAGACAGCCGAACAACGTCACCATATGACGTATGCACAACGGCGACAGCGTTTCGAAAAAAATGCAACGACGTCTCGACGATATCAAACAAGTTCGAATAAAGGTCACCCAGCATGGTCTTCGTCGACAAATCGACGAAAAATCGATGTCGACGTAGAAGCGTAGAATCCGTAGAAACAACGTTATTTCTACCAACCCGTCCCCATCGGGTGTGAGGGCGGACTGTAACGGTTTTACAAATTAATTTAAGTAGCGGGTCATCACGGACCTGAAGGTAGACACGGTACGAGTGTGGTTCAGCAGCAGCACTTGAAGGCGCCAGCGACCGGAAGTCGAAGGAGCTGTCCAATTTCGATTTTCCCACGATTCTCTTGTACTACAGGGGGCGGAATTCGTCCAGTGATTGGCACTTTGACCCGTTGTACATCGCCAGGATGAATTCTTCTCCGGCCGCAGTAATCTCTTCCTTTGATGAGCCAGGTTTATTATATACTTTCATTTTTTCAGCCAGGTCTTTGTTGTTTCGAACAAGGTTCAGAGCTGAAGAAGGCAGAGGTCGTGTCACATCCTGACATACTGTGAACGAAGAGCATGAGGTCCTTGGCGTGGCCTAGTGCCTGCTGGAGTTCATTTATGTTGTGAACACTGTCGTCACTGTTTCCACCTTGGCCAGGTTTTATGAGACTCATCTTGGATTTTTCAGGACTATGATTTACAAGCAGAGCCAGAATATCAGTGTCTGTAGCTACGATGCTCACAACTTCACGTTCTGCGATACTGATGGCCGTTCGAACGATCAGGGAATCTGCATCGCTCGCAGCCTGTCTCACTGAGTATCCAGCATCCATCAATGAAGTTTCCAGAAGTTTGATTAGTCGCGACTTGTTAAGTTTGTTTCCTAGAAAATGCTCTTTTGGGTTGGTGGCAAACTCTTCCAAATTAACCTTTAGGTCAGCAGACGTTTTTCTTAAAGCTCGCCGCCTCTGCTCCATAGACTTCGTCGAGGGTGGTCCATCATATCCATCAAAAATAATCGTGGTGGACTGAGCGCTCCATCACTTGGCACCGTATTTGACATATCCGTCGCAGATCTGAGAGTACGTCACCGGGCGAGTCCAGGGAACAACGTGCATGAGGTAACCCCCGTCAATAACAAACCTGCAGAAGAAATATTATTATTTTAAAAAAAATAGATTGAGGAACAATTGGAAATGAATATTTTGTTCTTGAAGTAGTTACCTCGTCGGCTTGACAGTTGGTGTCTTTGTAGGTGGAAATATTTTAGAGAGAGCTCCTTCCAGAGCACTCTTATCAGTTTTTCTGAGGGAATCACCCTCGAAAATCGAGAGAGGGCGAGGTGCGAGCTCATAGGGACCCACGATTTCACTAACAGACACTTCTAATGTTTCCTGAATGCAAATGATTCTGTTCAGGAGTTGCATCGGGTTGATTATAATCTCCTCTTGCTGGATTATGACTGTGCATGACATGGACGAGAGTGTCTTCACTTTCATGCGTCTTTTCAACTTCACGTCAGCAAAATTATGTCCGACCATGAGAGACATGCACTCCCTTCCAACTTCAAGTGCTTTGTCACAGTTGACAGTCTTGTCAGCGATGAGTCCCGTTGCAACAGATACAAGCTCGTCCTGTGGCCGGTCCTGAAGAGGGGGATGGTCTTCAAACCATCGGATGAACACTGCAAGATGGTTCAAGTCCCTCTTCTGCCTGGAAACTCGCATCTCCACGTGCTGATCGGACTTCGAAGCGAAGACAGAACAAAACTTCTCCAGCGAATTGCAGATCGGCACGCAGTGGGGTACGGCGTCAATCCACTTTGCCAGTGTGCTCTCTGTGATTCCCCGGTCTCGAGTTAAACCACCCTCACACTTCAGAGCACGCATCAGCACCTGCTCGATTACGAGATCCAGCGACAGGCCAGCTCAAAAGCGGTTGGACCTTCGTCCGACGAAGAAGCCCTTTCTGAAATTACACCGTATTGATCAGGCCAAACGAGTAATGACATACTTCCCAACGTCGTATCCTTATTTCGTACTAACCTGGTGTACAAGTCGTACTCTATCGGGTCCATCACTGTTTCCAGCTCCTCCATCGTCTGAGCGTAGTGGTGGGCTGACTTAGCATAGTTCAAGTGCGCCGCTGCGTGGAAATAGGGAAGCATGTTCCGGACACATTCGAGATGGAGTTCCCAGTCACCTCTCCGTTCAGCTCTCCGTTCAGCTCTCACGGCTAAGCGCAAAATGTTCCCCTAGAAGAAGACAAAACAAGAGAGAAGTGGTTAGCGTAACGTTTCAAGTTATAGTACACACAAATCTGAAACTAGCGTACCATATCAAAGTAAGAGAGCCACAAAGAAGCGGTTCTGCTACTGCTTTTCAGCTTTTCCGCAGCGTTCACCATAGCAATGGATAGCTCATTCAAAACGTCAGAAGCAGCAGCATCCTCGGCTGAGATGTCATTTGCAAGCAGTTGGCTGTGAAGCTCCTGCAGCTTTCCTCCGCATGAATTGAAATCGAATTCACTTATCTTTAAAATCTTCAGGCCAATAGTGAGATTGGTCAGCTGGTGGGCCCGCATAGCACGGGAGAAAGCATGCCAAGTAAGGTGCAGCGAAAAACCACTATTTTAGAAATTGATGTTGGCTCACATTGGAAAATGTTCTACTAGTAGAGGTGATTAACGGTGCGAAAGCGTTTTTTTTTTTTTGGACTTCATCTTCCGGGTCCAATAACGCCTTGAAAATCCGAAAAAACAGCAAAAACAATGAAAGATAGGCAACCCGCCGTACACCGATAAGAGGGCTCTGGGTGGACGTCACGGTCACTAAAGGTAAGTTATAACAGCATACTACGCCCCAGAACCACCGGAAGCTGTTCGCGAGGTCAGTACGTAACTCTAAATTAGCGTAAAATAATGCGAAAAATGGTCAATTTTAGCTAAAGTGTGGCTCTTGGCTTTTTTCCGAAGGGGAAAAAACTCAGGACTCACCACGTGAAGGTGGCCACACATCGAGTCCCGCCCTATCCCTACCCAACCAACCAACAATAAGGGATATGACACTCTACGTGGAGCAGTTATAATCTGACTTCTTGTCGAATTTTGGCATTGTTTTTCTAGATGTAATAGTATTTCTGATGAAACCGTCTCTTCTGTCTGCACCAGTTACTGCTTTTGAAGCTTTTGATACAAGCTGTACAGTTCTCTCTACTGCCTGAGTGTGGCATGGAAACAGAGGTAAATTATTTTCTACGAAGAATGTGTCTTCTATCGCCTTTTCTAGGTCAGTGTTTGAAAACCGACGAAGAACTGGGGGAAAAGTAACTACGACTGTTTCCCAATCGATTAGATCAGTGTAGTCGGCTGCTTTATAATTGATCTTAGGTGGGCGGAACTGCCTGACCTGACTTGAACTTTGTTTTTGTTCTCTAGATCGAGCGTCCTTCAGCCTAGTAACAGCTAGCTGCCTCACAGCCTCCCGGCTGTCCCGAAGCATGGCAAGGAGCAGGTTTTCTGGATGGAGTGCAAATGCATTTCTTTGTATTACAGGATCGACAACGGCCTTCAAATTCTTTGGTATGTACCTGGAGAGCTTAATTGTTTTCCACACATGCAAACTTGAATTGTAGAAGTGCCATTGTACCTTTATTGAAAACCAAACCTGTGTATAAACCCTAACAATAAATTCTGCTAATGTTTTCAGGGGTTTGGAAGGCTTTTCTGTGGCCACGTACAACCGTAGAATCCGGCACGCTGCAGTCAACCACCGAGCATGATTCAGAGGTCCTGGTTTTATGTTTGCCAGAGCAGGCGACACCTCACCAGAAGAGATTGCTCCACACATATCGTACAAATACCGCTGATCAGTACTGAGAAGATGTCTATCAACCATAAGAAGGTCTGATTCAATAGCGGTAAATATGACTACAGGCATATTTTCACAGGTCTTCAGTTTTGAGCCCATGGAACCAGAAAAACATTTTGGACCAGACGTGACTCCATCTAGTTCAGCAATTAAATGTCTCAGAGGCAGTTCGTTGAAATGGAGTAAACAAATCTGCCACTGAAGGCTCCTACCAAGATTTTTTACTAGAAGCAGTACGATTCCACCAATGTGACCTGTGTTTGTGACTGTACCATCACACCCCACGACTTCTAACTCATCCAAATTTATGTTTTTTTCTTGACAGTACTTCAAGATGGACGCCGTAGAGCTCTCTGCACTTTTTCCTGAAGTGAGATGGCCAAGGTACTCTCCTCCAGGCTCCTCTACAAGGGAAATGTGTTCCTCTGCATTTGTAACTTTATGGCAAGTATCACCCTTCTTTTCATTTTTTACGGTACTGTCTGTTTTACCGTCAAAATACAATCCTAGAATAGGAGAGGTCTTTGAAGCCTCTTCCTGTGATTGTTTTCTTACCTTACTCCTGTCCCTACGAACTTTATGTTTGTCTATAACAAGAGATTTATCTAGGGGTGTAACAAGATTCTTGTCCTCAAGAACAGCAGTCGCAACGGCTGCCACAGCTTTGTCTGACAGAGAAAATCTATCGGCTATCTTTGCCGTTACCTTGAAAGTACACTGCCGTTTATTAGTGGCTGAGCGACGTGGCTGGAGGCGAGAGTGTTGCGGTAATTGAAAATCAGGATCTTCTTGTGTGGCAACGGATTCTGTAACTTGACACTCAAGCTCTTCCGGCACAGTGTCAAGTGTAGGGCAATGCTTTTTCGACTCACTGTCATTGATAAATATAGCCTGCCTCTTCACCCGTTTTTTCTTCCTTTCAAGCATTTTTGTGACCTTGATGTCAACATTGCCAATAAACATTTTCCGAGAAGTTCTTTGGTCTGTAATGAAGTCCCGTTCTCTGGAAGCAATTTTGTGTTCAGCTGGGCAGTCACACCGTGCTTCGTCAACACACCTACAAGCACCAACTTCAAAAAGTTCCCGGGATTCATTTTGGAAAAGTAGGAGTTTTTCTTCATATTTCTTCATACCAACCCATTTCTTGCATTCGAGGGATTTCTTATTGTATCTAATTATCTTGTTTTGTATGCTTTTCAGGGACATTGGTGGAACAGACGCCTTCACCGAGATTTTGCTGATGTGTTCAGCAACTCTTGCAGAGATATCAAGAACAGGTGGCTCCTGTCTACTGCCATTGTTTTGCATGATGTCAAAACGAACGAAGAGATAATGACGCATTACGTCTTGGTAGCTCGGTAACGAAGTACCGACAAACTCGGCAGGAAGGCCGAAGATGGGACAAGAAACCCTACTAATGTGCTTTCGTGGCTTCGCAGCCATAGTGTCGAAAGTAATTACAGGTTTTCCTAATATTGGATGGCGACAGAACGCCGACGCGAGTAGCGAGCGACCCTAGTCAGACAAACAAGTCAGAACAGGTCGCGCGTCGCGTCGCACCGTCTGGCTCGTAGGCTGAGTCCCGCCTGCAAGCGGCCGCTCGGGCGGTCACACGCCCGCCCCCCCCCCCCTCCCCTCCCCCACCTTCCTCCCCACACCCGACTCCACTGCTCCCACCATCATGTTCATGTCGGGGAAAGAGAAACAATTGGCGGTGGCACAGCAGGGCCGTCTCGTCTCACTTCCCTGTGGGTGTGGGTGGACCAATTGACCATTTTTCGCATTATTTTACGCTTATTTAGAGTTAACGGAGTTATTTAGAGTTCCCCTCGCGAACAGCTTCCGGTGGTTTTGGAGCGTAGTATGCTGTTAAAACTTACCTTTAGTGACCGTGACGTCCACCCAGAGCCCTCTTATCGGTGTACGGCGGGTTGCCTATCTTTCACTGTTTTTTTTCGGATTTTTCGGATTTTCAAGGCGTTATTGGACCCGGAAGATGAAGTCCAAAAAAAAACACGCTTTCGCACCGTTAATCACCTCTACTAGTAGAACATTTTGCAATGTGAGCCAACATCAATTTCTAAAATAGTGGTTTTTCGCTGCACCTTACTGCGGAACCTCGGCAGGACCTTCCTTCGCCTGCCGACTGGGGCTGGAAATGGGACGACTCAGATAACTGGACTCTAGTGTGGAAGACATTACCCACCGCTGCCAAGGCGATGGAAACCCTTGCACAGTCGCACTTGCACCGTTCACCACATGTTTTTCCTTTTTTTTTTGCAGCCACAGTTCCCTTCGCAGCTTTTCTGAAAGGCACCATCCAACCACAACTTCTTCCTCCGTACATTTCTAGCTAAGAGGAGTTTGTAATTTGTGTGCAATGACAGCATCTTTCATCTTAATAGAGTACTCCGGAGAAGCCCGAAACGGAAGTAATGAGTCGTAAAGAAGAACCCGCAGAAAATACGAATAATCGCGTGACTTCTGAAGAGCAGTAGAAGTTCTAAAGTAATCGATTTCTCATACTTCCCCCTCGATTCTTCTTCGTCACGACTTCTTTCTTCCGTCCTGAGTTTCTCCGGAGTACTGTGTTGGTCACAAAGAATCTAGCGTTATCTGATATGGGGGAAAATATGGAATGTAGTGGAACAACAATTTTTAAAATGTAGCCCGCTTGAAAACGATTTGTTTCGATAAGGCTTTGCCAGCAGCCCTAAAAGAGTCGGATTGGCCTCGGGCAGCGCCGAGACTTGCCCGAATCTCTTCAGACTACTCCGTCTGGCATCCACTCGGCGGCCTTTTCCGGAGTCGGACTGTCCGGGAGGAGTCCGAGACTAGTCGGACTGTCCGAACGCTGCCCGAGCAAGTCGGACTGCCCGAATGCTGTCAGGCCAAGGGGCTTGCTCCGAAGAGAGCCCGACTCGGACGCTTACCGGAGTTCACACCGCGATCGCGACTTCGAAAAATACTACACCAAAATCATGAGCGACCACTGTCGAAACTTCGAAAATTTTCACGCACCAAAACAATGAGCGTATACAAATTAGATTAAAATTGGCTGCAAAGATACCGGGCCACCTTCGCGCCTGCAATGCGTGAGATAGGCAAGCCCGCTGGGCATGTCGATGAAGGTGGTGGCCTACCTTCGAGGCGCCTGCTCCTCAGGGGCTGGTCAACATTGGCGGGCTGGCGCTGAGCGGACGGTAGATACCACCTGACTGAGTGAGATACGCGATCGGGGACGCACAGTCAAATAGGTGTTCCGCACAAGCCCTTTAGAATCACTAACAAATATCGGCCTCTCATAATAAAACCACACAGGAATACTAGGAAGAAGCAAGCTTCAGGTGCTGAGCCAAATACTCAAATTTTAAATTTTGATGAATTGCCGCGTCTGGTTGGGTTTTGCTTTTATGGTTTTGTTGTTGGGGGGGATTTTTCCGGTATGTTTTTTTGTTAGAGCTACCAGGGGGTGGCAATGAGCACGGCCCGCCTGGCTCCATGCGGTAGCGAGTGGCGGAGCGTGGCGCTGACCGAGCCGTGGCGATGAGACGCGACATAGTCCCAAAGAAACGCAATTTTATCAACATTCCCACATCCGAATCATAAAAAATGTGTACGCGGTGTAAATGGGATGAAATTAGGATGATTTTGGTGCAGTCGGAAGTTTCATTTGTCAAAATCTGACCGATTTATGATGTTGCAAAAGACGAGCTCGTGGTCGGGCCGAGCGACCTGCTCCCAGAGATTCCAAAGTTTCAGCCGATCGGTACATTTTTCGACGTAACATGCAGCGGATGAAATGTGGAGAATGAAATTTCCTATCCGGTTGGTACCATCGTTTTTAAGACACGGTGCGTTTCTGGTGAATTATGTGCGAAAAACACATAAAGCAAACAAGGACGCCATCTTTGTTCACGCAAATTAAAAAAATCATCGTCGGTTATTTTTCGTCTAAGTTGTCATAAAAACAGGCCCACCAGATGTAAAAAACTATCACCTTTCTGATGGTGTGCTCAGGTTTTCGTTTCGACGTCTCAGTACCGTGAAACTTTGATATTAGTATCGGCAAGTCGACGTTGAGCCGAAAAACATCATTTCAGAGTTCACGTTATAACTTGAAAAGTGCTCACCAGATCGTCAAATCCTTTGAAGTGGAGATGTATCCAAGTGCTCTGGTTGCTAATATCACAAAACATTTCCACTAGTTTACTCTAAAAGCAAACAAATGTGATTTTCTTTACCACTGCCGATTTCGGCGTTCAAACTCCATCAAAGCACCGGGACGGTATGAAAAATATTTCGGGCGGGTGAAGCAGCAGACGACAAACCAAACACTTTTGTTTGCTGTTGTCGCGTCGCAGTGGTGGTAGACCGAAAGTGAACGTGAGCATCCGGACTAACCCAGCCCAACTCAACTTGTTCGTTCAACGCGCTTGTTTGAAAAGGTAAGCGAGCCAACGCCGAGCTTTCTTCTCGCATGTTCCTTTCATTCCGATTTTGGAACTCTTGCGTAGTTTTCAGCACGCTCGTGTCACTTTGGTTTTCGTTTGCGCGCGCAGGTTATGGCTGCTGCTTTGATAAAGTCGATTTATTTATTTTTGTAAAAATCTGGCAGTAGTATTCCCCTCGTCCGCACACCTCTGAAATCACGCTTTGGCGATTTCAACGCTGAAATTCTTGATCGTTCCTACCTCGGCCCGATTTGAACCAAACTATTTCACTCCTTTGTCAGTTTGCATCAGCAATATTGCCTGCCTGGCCTTTTGTATACTCTTTGGAAGTTAGTAACAGGTGTCTTCCTGGAATGCTCTACTTTTGTTTTCAAAACTCCAGATCCTTTTTTATATTTTTTCAAAGTGTTACTTTTACTTTTGATCTGATTGTGTCTTGTTAATGTTTCCCATCCAGGTTTGCAGCCTCTGTGGCCCAGTGTCATCTATGTCACAACATTTGAAAAGGTCTACTAGATCCAGCAGGTCTAATCTCAGCTTTGAATCGGATGTGAGTACAATGAATTCTGGAGCTTATATTTGCCTTCAAGCTTGTATGTTGTTTTTATTTTTTGCTTTGGGTTGCTCGTTATGTTCAGGATTTGTTTGAGGAAATTATTAATGATGAGACAGCTGATGTATCGGAAGGGACTCCAGAAAATGGGGCTGGAGTTACAAGTGCAGGTCCAAGTACAGGTAGCCAGACAACCAAACGTCAGCGGCGGGCTGTTCATCATACCTGTCCTGTCTGCTGTCAAATCCTGAAATCTAATACTACATATTTTAAGCATGTTATGAATCACAAAATAAAAGGTAAATCTTGTCTGTTCGGTTCGAAACACCTAATGTATATTAATTCAATGAATGTCTTATTAATTTTTTTTATCTTTTTTTTTTTTTTTTTTTTTTTTTTTTTGAATTTTCAGGGTTAAATAAGAAGAGATTGAATGTGGATGCTTTCACGGGCCATGCAGAGGCAATGGTTTTGCCTATTCTTTGTGAAATCAGAGAAGTGAAGCCATCATTCAGTGTCTAGTTAAACCATCTACCCTGCTGCCTTCAAATCAGGAAGAAGAACAGCGTGTTGCTTTAAATTCACTGCTCAATAATGAAGTGATTTATAAATCATTTGTTGGTCGCTTGAAAATTATCAGTGGCAATGTGGAGTTTGTAGAGTCTTGTGTTCCAGGCATAGTTTTGTTTAGATTTATGAGCAAACTGTTAGATAAATTATTGATTCACCATTTTCAAAGCCTGAAAAGCAATGTAGCTGCTGAAAAAGTTTCAGAGGAGTCTTATGTCATGAATGAATTAGAAAAGTCTGCATTTGCAATTCATTTAAGAAAGTTACTTCAAACTTATTATTCCAAGGGACTGGCCCGAGAGTCAAGTGGTTGGTTGCAAAGATGCGCTTGCATCAAAGAACGTTTTGTTGATGGTCCAAATGTAGAGGAGCTAGATGCAAGTGTGTTGTGTTTAAACAGTGCATGGGAAGAGGATGATGATGGGGAGGTTCAGATAAAATTGAAGGAAACAGTCATTGATCTCTTCATGAATGTCGAGGGGATTATTAGAAAGTTGTTAAAAACTAGTACGATTGCAGACATTAAGGCAACTGATATAATTGATGTGCTCTCAGAAGATAGGGATTCATTAGAAATCTGGTTTGTGTTAACATCAAGTTATTTTTCAGAGCTAGATGGTTTAGTGTTCTTTAAAGAACTTGTAAGTGTGGTCTTAAACCTCTCATTGAAATTAGAGATAAGTAATTATAAGAATGAGCACATGGCTGGAGCAAAGCAAAGGTATGCTCTCTGTACAGATTTGAAGAGGAATTGACTTTATGATCATGTAAGTTCTGTTTATATTGTGCTTCAAGATACTCTACATAATTCAAAGTTTTTGTAAAATGAAGGTTTTAACCAGTTTTTACAGTTACCATTGGTAATAAACGTATAAATATTGAAGATTATTTTATTTTTATCAGATGCAATTCAGTACCACTATATTAGAATACATAAAAGGAAATAACACAAGAATTCAGCTCTTAAAAATTTCGCTAATGGACATTACTAACTACCCACTCCAAATACTGCACACCTGACCAAAAAACAAAACAAAAAATACAGTTACAAAGAGTTTGCCATCATTTTTTCTGCCTTTTGGGAAGGGGAACATTGTCACTAAATTCTAAGATTCGCTTCTCTTCTTTCGTGTTTCCTTTTTTGCCTGGTACAGCTGCTGACTGCTGCACAAACAAGCTTTGACTTTCCCGAACTAAATCATCCACAGTTGGGTTATTTCTGCCACCACCACCCATGCGGAAGATACCAAATTTTTGTTCCAGTTTGTCTTGATTGAACTTCCTGGCGGAGATAGGTTTCGTGCCTTCCTGGGACAGCAGAAATTCAATAGCCCCACAAAACCCATTAACAGTAATTTGAATTGATTCATATGACTGACAGCTTATAAACATTTGTTCTCTTGCAGATTTTGAGTGATTTCCTGGTCTGTGTTTCACATCATGGTCCCAATCTTCAAAGTATTTCAGAACAATGTCGCGCAGATAAAGCAATCTGCCATCATCTTTGGAAGCATAAGGTTTAAGATATTCATTCTGTTTGTTTCTTCTGCCATCTGGATCATCACTCCCATTCAGACAATCAAAGAAATTGTTGCAAATTTCAATAAATTTTATGAGCTCCAAAGATATGCTGTCTCCAAATCTTGGGTCTTTCATATGCCTCTTCAAAGCTTCTGCAACAGATTTGCTCATGACCTGACAGGCCAAAGCAACCTTCATGCGACTAAAGGGGGTAAGCAGAACATGATCCTTGGTCAATTTAAGGTCTTTGAACTTATCTTTGACGAGCACTTCCACCAACTTTTCCAAGGCTATCCAGCTAATTGTTTGATCATTTTTCCACAATTTTCTTGTCTTTGTGTGAGAGTATGAATTAGATAAACAATTGCGCAAACTTTTCAAAAGATGTGGTGGATCAACAATAAAGAAAAGTGTCCTTAATTCACCACAAGCAATATTTCCAGTGGCAAATTTTACTCCACCTTTTCCTTTCCAACTGGCATTCATCTTAAAGAATGCCTTGTTACACCCAGCACCATCACAAATTAAAGAGAGTATTTTAAAACCTCGAATCTCCAAATTATATAATACCTCCCATACAAATTTGTCAATTTGGAGTGAAGTCAAGCTGGTAGTTGGGAAAATAGCAACCACTTCATTGACATCAATACCTATGCCCTGGATCATAAACATCAGAACTTTCTTAGCCACTTCTTTCGGTTTCTTAACACCTAACATTTCACTTTCCAATTCAGCTACTTCACAAGAGACTTGATCCAAATTGACAAATCCAATGATGTCTCCACCCTTCCGTGTTACAATATCAGACTTTACAGTGATTTCATCAAACGACAGATTAAAGAACTGCTTATCAGGGCTATCAAGCGATTCTTTCACTCTAGCAGCTATAAGGTCCAGTATTTCTTTTTGAACTCCTTCCTTGGATTCAATAAAATGGGTAAAATCAAATAGAGTTCTTTGAGAAGGCAACCTTAGAATACCAAAATCTCTTAAATAATCATAAGCCTCTCTTGTTACCATACTCTGAAGTCTGAGTGCAATTTTAACCATATTTGGATTCCACCTCATGCTTCTTGGATTATTTTGACGAGCTAAGGCTTTAACCTGTTCTTGCCATATCATCTTCTCCACGTTAGTCATCTTATGAACATTTTCATTAAGGATCTTGACAAAGTTTTTGCCTAGTTGTTCATCCACAGGCATTGGGTCTTTCAGAACTAATTTCTTAATTCTCATCTTCAGTCTACGAATATCTCTTTCTTGCTTCTTAACATTCTTCTGAAGATTTTCCAACTTGGCCTTCTTTGCATCTTCACTCAAGTTTACATTAGATGTTTTCTTTGAATCAGTCCCTTTCACATTCACATTTTTCCACTCTCTTTTCCTGAACTTTTCTTTTTGTTTTTGACATTCAGTGCATCTGTCAAAACCAACAACAGCCAAGCGACATGAATGTGTCCTGAAGGTCTTTTGTTCGTGGTATGGCTCTTCCTCAATAAAACCTTGACCATCTCTTACACCACTCACCCAATAGTCTTCAAATTTTAAAACACCTTTACAAATGGAAGCGGTTTCAAAGAAGACTGTCAACTTTTCCAAACAAGCAACTAGATTTTCTTTGGCTGAGGAAGTAGTAGCCCAGAGGAAGCAGTCTTGAGGTACTGGTTTGTTATATATGTACATATTTAATTTACCATCACACCACGTGATTGCCTTCTCAACTACGACATTGGCAGATGGACCTAAAAGACATATTCTGCAAATACTTCTGGAAATGTCAACAATCCATGAAGTTTCCAACAAAAATGTGGTCATGTGATCTGCTAGCCACTCCACATCAACTGTTTCCTGTAAAGAAAGGCAAGAAAAATGAAAAAACTCAAACACCAGGTGTAAAATAAGATAATAAAAGAAAAGAGTTTACTCTTACAGTTATTAAATTTTTCTGGGAAACTGGATTGCTGAAATCATAAGAAGCAGCACGAATTTCCTGTAAAAAAAAAATTGTGTATTAAAAATGTTTCTTCTGAAAAATTCCATCTATCACGGGAAAAAATTGACTAAAAATTAGGAGAATGGTAGAAGTAAATTAAAAATGCATACCTGAGATGGTGAAAAATTACCATCATCATCAGTTGCAGCACAATTGAGAATTTCAGCATCCTCTTCTTCTATCTCATCCATGAAAAGTTCATCAAGAATGGTAGAGTAGAAGCTTGAGGGTAATTCAATGCTTGCTGACATTTTGGAACCTCGGTGTAGCACACGCTCTGTTTCAGTCTCTGTCGCAGCTTCTGACACAGTTGTTCGACCAGATTCACCATCAGAAGTTTGGACCTAAAAACAGAGAACAGTAAAGTTTTAGCAAAAGCATAAGTAACACAGGTAATTAATTGAAAGAAGAATGTCTGAGACATTATTTATTTTATATATAAGATACTGTCTCATGTAGTGTGCTTTCTGTTTATACTACTTACATCCTTCTTTACTTTAGATTTTTTGGGAACAGTTAAACGTCCTTTTCTTTTTCTATACTTGCGCTTCTGTTTAGGAGCTTCTCCTTCATGAGATTCCTGTCCAAGAATAGAAAAGTTAAGAATGTACAGTGTCAGCACTAATTCACAGCAGGTTTTAAAAGAATGTACTTGGTACATAGAAAACTAAGCAAAATGAACACACCAAAACATGTACAACATCTGTAGCACTTTCACCATCTGCAGCACCTCCACTATCTTCAGTATTTACAGATGATGTTCGGCTCATTTCACTTGGGCTCCTACTAGCATTCCCCTGTTGACAGAAAATACAATAAAATAAAATGACAAATGAACTTCAAGAAATGATGTTTTAAAAAATTAATATTAAAGGGAAATTACCTTCTTTACTTTAGGAGCACGCCCAATGCGGCGAGAGGCAGACCCCTTTTTACGTCTTGAACGTTTCAGGTGAGATCCTGATGAAGTTGACTGATAAAGACCAGAGAAAAAATGAGACATGAAACCCTTGCAAAATGAAATGTTATTTAATGACTGGAGGTCAAAGTAAAATTACATGCTCGGATCCTAATGTAGTTTCAGATTCAGGCTCTATCTCTGGCTGGACCTCAGAACTTGGGCCCGGTGGATCGTCAGGCTCACAAGGCTCGCCCAGTCCTTCAAACATATCCTTAAAATAAAAAAAAATAAATTAAATAAAAAGTCAGTGCCCTAACAAAGTGTGTTCAAATTATAATAAATTCTTTACTAAGACTTAATAGACTACTGGAACTCACAACAGAATGCGAGGAGTCCTGTGACATGGCTGACACTGGGCCACAGAGGCTGCAAACCTGGATGGGAAACATTAACAAGACACAATCAGATCAAAAGTAAAAGTAACACTTTGAAAATATATAAAAAAGGATCTGGAGTTTTGAAAACAAAAGTAGAGCTATCCAGGAAGACACCTGTTACTAACTTCCAAAGAGTATACAAAAGGCCAGGCAGGCAATATTGCTGATGCAAACTGACAAAGGAGTGAAATAGTTTGGTTCAAATCGGGCCGAGGTAGGAACGATCAAGAATTTCAGCGTTGAAATCGCCAAAGCGTGATTTCAGAGGTGTGCGGACGAGGGGAATACTACTGCCAGATTTTTACAAAAATAAATAAATCGACTTTATCAAAGCAGCAGCCATAACCTGCGCGCGCAAACGAAAACCAAAGTGACACGAGCGTGCTGAAAACTACGCAAGAGTTCCAAAATCGGAATGAAAGGAACATGCGAGAAGAAAGCTCGGCGTTGGCTCGCTTACCTTTTCAAACAAGCGCGTTGAACGAACAAGTTGAGTTGGGCTGGGTTAGTCCGGATGCTCACGTTCACTTTCGGTCTACCACCACTGCGACGCGACAACAGCAAACAAAAGTGTTTGGTTTGTCGTCTGCTGCTTCACCCGCCCGAAATATTTTTCATACCATCCCGGTGCTTTGATGGAGTTTGAACGCCGAAATCGGCAGTGGTAAAGAAAATCACATTTGTTTGCTTTTAGAGTAAACTAGTGGAAATGTTTTGTGATATTAGCAACCAGAGCACTTGGATACATCTCCACTTCAAAGGATTTGACGATCTGGTGAGCACTTTTCAAGTTATAACGTGAACTCTGAAATGATGTTTTTCGGCTCAACGTCGACTTGCCGATACTAATATCAAAGTTTCACGGTACTGAGACGTCGAAACGAAAACCTGAGCACACCATCAGAAAGGTGATAGTTTTTTACATCTGGTGGGCCTGTTTTTATGACAACTTAGACGAAAAATAACCGACGATGATTTTTTTAATTTGCGTGAACAAAGATGGCGTCCTTGTTTGCTTTATGTGTTTTTCGCACATAATTCACCAGAAACGCACCGTGTCTTAAAAACGATGGTACCAACCGGATAGGAAATTTCATTCTCCACATTTCATCCGCTGCATGTTACGTCGAAAAATGTACCGATCGGCTGAAACTTTGGAATCTCTGGGAGCAGGTCGCTCGGCCCGACCACGAGCTCGTCTTTTGCAACATCATAAATCGGTCAGATTTTGACAAATGAAACTTCCGACTGCACCAAAATCATCCTAATTTCATCCCATTTACACCGCGTACACATTTTTTATGATTCGGATGTGGGAATGTTGATAAAATTGCGTTTCTTTGGGACTATGTCGCGTCTCATCGCCACGGCTCGGTCAGCGCCACGCTCCGCCACTCGATACCGCATGGAGCCAGGCGGGCCGTGCTCATTGCCACCCCCTGGAGCTACGGTTGTTGTTGCGTTTGGTTTACCGTTTAGTGGTTGCTTTCGTGGTTCTCATCCTACCACCCACTCTAACCTAAACTATCCTAACCTATCCATACCTAACCTATCCTAAACTAACCAAACCTACCCTAACCTAATCTATCCTAACCTATCCTAATCTAGCCTAATCTATCCTAACCTACCTAACCTAAACTATATTAACCTAACCTGTCCTAACCTAACCTATCCTAACCTAACCTATCCTAACCTATCCTAACCTATCCTACCCACCCCTACACGTCGCATCACACATCGCCGCTGGGTTGATTTTGCGCAACCATCTCGGTTGTTGTCATTATTGCTAGGGGTTCGTTTGGTGATCACGATCACGATATCGCTAGGTTGTTTCCGGTCTGCATCCCCTTTGTCAAAGAAAGGCGGTTGTTGTTTTGGCCTGTTCGCTTCAGCGGGAGGGAACTGAGGCGGCCCGTAGTGCGAGTGAGACAGAAGGTGCTGCAAAGACAGTACTGTTGACGTCGGGCCAACCTCCGAGGGTGATGAGAGCGGCTCCCTGACCCACCTGCCGCAAGCTGGAGCCGGCTGGGCATATTCTGTATGTTTGTGATCCGTAGCGCAGATGCAGCGCGCCTGCTTCGAGATGCATGGATTCGTGATTCGACTCCCGACGGCGCTTTCAGTTTTGTAGACCGATCTCGGATTTACGGACGGTCCCCGGACGAGAAATTTAACGGCGGGCCCTTTGCAGCACTGACGTCACAAAAACCCTGTGAGATAGGCAAACCCGCTGCCCTCAGGAAACCAAGTGGAGAAGCACAGCAGTTCCCCGCTGGTTTGCTTCCTATCCGCGCGCAATGTGAACGGTTTCCTGGTCCTGGTACTGCTGCACCGAGTAGTACTAGTGCGTTCGGATATACACCCCACACCGAGTCCAGCCGAGCCCTCGCCGCTGGCGGGCCCGCTTCTTTCTTGTCGCACAGTGACTATCTGCCTCCCTCGCACGCCCCGCACCAACCGCCCCGCCACCCCGCCGCCGCTGCCTCTCTCGAACAGCCGGCGGTCCCGTCTCTTTCTTTTTGCACACTCACTCTGTCTCTTTCGCACGGAGCTGCATGGCTAAAAGTTCACGCGACTTCTCTTTTTCGCTCCGCTCCGCTGTGATAGGAGCGAAAGAGAAGGAGGCCACGCGTCTCGAACGCGGCGGTCGGTCTCAGCCTGGGAGGTAGGCTTCTGTATATTTGCTGAACGCAGCGGTGCGTCGCGGGCTTGCCTGCTTCCAGGCGGCCCGACTCGCGTCGCCGTGGCCCGCTCCTGTGAACGACCTGCCTGGTGTGCAGCCGACGCAGGCGAAGAATTTACACCTCTCAACTAAACCTATTGTCATTTGTTCATCACTGACCTCTATATCCTTCTCGCGCGTCTGTACAAATCGTACATATGTACTGAGTCTGTCTTTGCAGCCGTTCGACAGTAAAATGGAGAAGTGCTGTCAGTGTCAGTAACAGTGAACTTAACATGTCGTCCTAAATCCCGGTGGAACAAAGGCATCAGAGTCAACTCACTGAGACTTGGCGCGGGGAGCGGTTAGCGGGAAGTGAACCCGGAGAACCGAAAAAGCGGGGGTTTGTTGCAATAGAGGCTTCCCATGAGACTGAGGACCGGAAGCTGAAGACCAGATACACTTCAAGAACGGACACTCCGGAGGGCAGTTTGGAGTGAAATTGGATGTTTTTTTAGGGGCTGTTCACGTATTACGTCACACATACAGGGAAAGTGGGGTCCGTGTCAAGCGTGACAGCACTATCTTAAATGCATGGAAAAGTTAGGTTAGCCCAGTGACAATAGGGGGGGGGGGAGTCAAACTAGCGTGACGTAATATGTGAACAGCCCCTTACCACATGTCATACATTGTTCACTAGTATTTCCTAAAGCGGTCTTTAAGAGTTTCCGACTTGGAATTAATTTAGTTCTTCAGCTTAGAACGAGGTTCAGAAACGCGCGAATTCTCATACGTCCCCTGCGTTCTTCTTTTGCTTCTTCGGGCTTCTCTCAAGTACTCTACGCAATCGTTCGAGAAGGCGGTGCGTGACCATATCAAAAAAATTTCATACGACTCGAGAGAGTTAAGATGTAGCATGACGTCATTCCCTGGCGCCCTGGCCATCCGATTCAAACGGTGCTCCCGCGTCAACTCGTGCAATTACGATTATTTGTTAAAAATACAGATTAAATTAAATAATATTTTTCTAACAACTGTGCCAAAACGGGGATTTTTCAGAGTAATTTCGCACACTTCTCCGAAAAATAAAATATTTTTTTTCGAACAAGTGTGCCAAACTGGCAGTTTATTTGCTCAAATGTGCACCCTTGATCGAAAATCTTTTTAAAAGAAAATAATATTTTTCGGACATACGTGCGTAGACCAAATGAACCCATCTCGAAATAAAATCTAAAATCGCTCTCTGGAAAAAGGAACATTTACAAGTGACGGCCTTTTATGGGCGTGTCAATGTTCGAATTTAATCGACTCAGAGCGTATTCTAAATTCGTTACGTTTTTGTTGTGACATCGGTTCTATTCCCACGAAGTGACTATTTCTGATTTTGTTTTCTGCATAGAATACGAATTAACAATCATGATTCTATTCGCAGAAACGCGAGGCGATCCCCGCTCCGAGGAATGACGAGATTGCAGCTCGTTTCAGAACCTTCGTGTTTGAAGAATTCGACCGCCGCTCTCAGCAATCGAAAGCTGCATGCCACTTGCCATCTCCACCCTAGTCGACCCGCGGTACATGAAGGTCTACTTCAAGAGCATCACTGCGGTTGCGAGGGCCCGCTCTCTCATTGAGTCAGAAATGAAAGGTTACATCCAATCTTCAATGCAGGTTGCTGAAGCAGCACGGGATCCTGCTCCGCCTCATGAAGCTTCTGTAGGTGTTCATTCTTTTGTGATAATTGACATATTCGAAACTTCCCAGTGCGAAATTTTTGAAGCGATTACGTTTTGATACCGATTTCGATTTCTGAATGCCCATGTGAGTAGTATACGCGCCCCCTGGAATCGGGTTGCGGGCTTGCCTACCTCCCAGGGGCAGGTGTCATATTTCGATGACGTCAGCATGGCGCGTGCCGGGTGTCGGATCCCGCGCGCGGGGCAATGACCTTTGCAACTGTGGCGGTGTTTTCGCAGTGTACTGCAGTGTCAGCAGTTTTCTTAGCTATGCATCCTTCTCTGTCGCTCTCGTTTGAGTTGAAGTGTGATTTCGCACAGACAGTACACCGTCTTCCTCGGTAAGGCGTTTAGAATTGCCTTCCGCAGAGCGGGCTTTGTTTCTAGCAACACTTGCAGAATAGCCCCGTGCTTGGCTGTGATGTGCTCCTGGCGAGACATCTTTCCAAATGACCACTGAACTTCGACACGCGCCTCCTTATATACTCGCTCCCCGGTACTTGCTTTTTGGGATGTACACAACGGTGTTCTCTCCGGGAAATATCTTTGTCCGCAAACGTAGGTGTTCCGCCTGTGTGTAGTTAAAGTCGAACAGCAGGTACGAGTGTCCCTCTTTTGTAGCGTCTTGGTACGCCTCCATGAGCGCGCGCCACTCTTTCGGATCTATTTGCATGCAAAACGTGCGGACCTGTGCCAGATCCCTACTGGTTTTAAAAATCACGCACGCGTTACAGTTCAGGCTGATTTCCCGCAATCCTTTCGGGAACAGACATTGTGAGAGAAAAAATATTGACAAATTCCGGTGGTGCGCTCCTTTTATGAAGAATTTTAAAATCTCTGGATTTTTTAACTGGTCCATACAGTCATCTATTACTAGAAGTGTGGGTCCTCTGTTTTGCGGAAAGTCATCCAAGCATGGTACTCCCTCCACAAATTCTACTTTACACTTTTCTCTGAGTTTTTCGTATGCTGGTTGCCATTCAGTAAAGTACCACATAACTCGTTCGAATTTTGTGTCAAACATTTCATCTCTGTTTTCAACTAATCGTTTCGTGAAAAAAGTTTTCCCGGCACCGGTTCCTCCGACCAGCAGCGCGGTTGTGCTGTGTTTAAATCGAAGGTCCATTGTGAAATGACTAAAGTTACAGCTACCGTACGTCTTTTATGCGTGTTGTGCGGGCTTGTGTATGTGTGTGGAAAGAGGTAAGTGAAGACGTCAACAATTTCGGTTTTCTGTTTTTGTAGAAATATCACAGTCATTTTTTATTTACAATTTTATGTACAAAGGAGCAAATACGTGGTGTCACTCGTCAGCAAGTTGACCCAGTGTTGCAAGCATTTCTTCGTCCTCTTCTGTCAAGTCCTTCGTGTCAACGTAGCCGTAGGCGACCGTCCTCTCCATGTCGATGCGTCGTCTCTTATTGAGACAGACCCGCCATGCCTTTGTAGTGTCTCTCGTCACGATACGCCAGCCTGGAAGACGTGCGATTTGCGACGGAAGTGGAACGTCTTGCTTCCCCGCTTCTCCAAGAACCATGGCACGCAAGTTCTCGAACGTGATGAGCTCGTCGTTGGATGAATTTATTGTGATGCCCCGGACTTTCGTGACGATTTTCACATTGTCAATATCACCACCCAAGGCTATCTTGTAAGAATAATTTTTTGGTCCTCCGGAAACGAACTCAAAACAGAAGGAACCTGCTCCATAGTCATCTTGGATCTTATCTGTCAAGTCTCCGAGATGTTTTCCTATCGGCGGGTCCGGGAAGCCTGGCTTGGCCAGGTAGCACACAGAATCTGGAAAATAAAAAAATGAAAAACACATTAGTGACTTTTTTTTACCCTTTAAGGGATATTTTTTTCTTTTTTTCGGAGCGTTTATTACCTGTGTCATGTTACAGTGCGCGCTCCCCCACCATATCCAGATACTTGTAGAGGTGAAGTCTCCCGTAGCAGGTGGTAAAGGCTGCGTGCACCAGGCTGGATGTGACCAGGCTGTCCTCGGTATCCTCCTTCGGAATGTATGACACTTGAAGACAGTCCTCACTGAGCGGAAGGATCGCGCGTATTTCCAGTTTTGAGTCATTCAAAAGTGCCATCCAGTCTGTGAATGTTTTCATGAACTTCGTTGACGCTCGAAGGGTTATCTCCCCCATCTTGCCCCCTGAATAAAAGGGGAAAAATTACGTTTAAAAACAAGAAAAAAGAAGGAAAAAACGATCTCGGAAAAAATTACTTACAAAATGAATTCAGGATTAGTTTTGCAGGGGTGCGTAGTCCCTCGTTGCGCTCCATCTGATCAGCGTCTAGGAGAATTCCGTCCTTTTCCAACACGTCTGCGATGTACTGATGTCTTTCTTGTTCGCTTTCGAGGCCTGCCGGCCAGCCAGAGGCATGCTGCTTCAGCGCCATCATCTCCCGCACATAACCAGAGAACAGACCGTCTTCTCCTGTCTCTGGGTTAAACTGGATAATTTCGGGATACTGGTACACTTCGTACACTTCCATGATCTGGTACTTTTTTTCGACAGCAAGTTTTATTTCGGGAGCTGGCCATGTCCCCGTCAGCGCCCGGTCTGAGGGATCGAAGTGGTCACAGTCTGATTGATTTTGACTCTCCGCACAAGTGCGACAGAGCGGGAACATCAACTTTGAACACGCTCTGTACGGGAGGACAGGAAGAAACAAGTCCGTTGGTGGTAAGACTTTAGCTTTCACAACACCATTCCACTGTTGAATCGGGGGCATGTTCGGGTCGTTCTTCAGAAAGATGTCTGGGTGTCCAGCCGGATACGGGAAGCGGAGATTAGCATTTGGATACTGACTTGTTACATCCACAAATTTGATCATTTCACCTTCCGCGGGGTTACACCTGATGTAACTACGGAGGGCGCTAGTCCTTCCTCCATACAGGGCATCACGAAGCCGTAGCGGTGGCGTGCGCTCTGTTTTGTGCTGGGCGAAGTACGCACGCATGTCAGCATCACCAGTTTGTAGCTCACCGAACTGGCACTCCCACATTTCTTTTACCACATACCCATTCTGACGGAACATGTTTGTGGTGCGTGTGGTCTTCTCGTACCGATTAGCGGCGACAGAATCAGCACCGTGCACCTCACGATCCGGGTTAGGGTAGCATTTCGGGCAGCAATGGAAGTAACACCCGTGGAACTGATAAATTCTTTTCTCCACTCTGCCGCCCCGATGCGTGATCTCGACATAGCCGTCAACTGGGCGGTTCATAATCCGCACCTCTCGCGAATTTTCAGCTGTCCTGATGGTCACATTATTTCCCAACAAAATTTGTTCATAGTCAAGCCACTGTAACGCCACAAAACTCTGTTTGTCACGCCCGCGGTACCCACCTTGAGGAACAATCCCTAACTTATACAAAGGCATATGTTTTAACCTGTACATACACATGCAAGCACTCGACAAAGTAAGACAGTGAAACAGAGGGTCAAACCCCGCTATCTTTTCAAACATAGTCCTAAAACACTGCATAGCCTCTCTTAAAATTGTCACATCAGATTCACAATAAGCTATAATTTCTTTCTTAAAATCAAACACATAGCCTTCGTCCATTCTTGCTTTGTACCATTTATCAAATTCAGTTTTCTCTTTTCTCTGCATTGTTTTAGAACAGTAATAATCTTGTACAGGCAGTGGACCAACATAGTTGTATTGTTTTGGTTGATTAAACAGATAAGGGAAATATCCTTTGCACAGTTCTTTTAAACCAAAACTTTTTGGTAGGCAGCTTAATTTTTGCGGGACAAACATTAAAGAGTCTTTAAAATGCCAGTTTCCCACTTTCATTGAAATAATTTTCGCACCTTGAAGTACTACTTCTAAGGGCAAATTACGCCGCAAAACCTCTTCTATAATCATGTACCCGTCGAACGAGCGGAAATTATGACAGAGAAGAAGAATTTCAGTTTTCTTTTCAGAGCATAGGGCTTGCAGATAGTCTAAAAACAAAGCAGTCACATTTACATCAGGATCATTCAACGCATGAAACACATGCTGTCTTTCTCCGCAGTCATGACACGAATGGTGCCTGTCCTTCACATTAGTACAAGATTCACACAACGTTTGACATATCAAAACATTTGGGCGATTCTCATGGCGGTTCTCCACACGGTCGCACTGAGTGGTTTCAATATCGAAAAACACAGTCAGATAACGAGTATTTTTCGACTTGTCCTTTGGCTCCCACGGTGTCATGTAACATAAATGATTTTCATTTACCCACTTCATACTTGCAGTAGCGACACCGTTATGTGAAACATTTGTGTACCCAGCCTTTCCGCTTGTTGATGAAATTCAAGGTTGTCAGACAATTTGAACAGAATTTTTTCATGGTGCAGGTTGTGTTGTTGCTCCATTGTTTTTCGCGGTGCAAGTCGAAACAGCGCTGCCCCGCAAAGTGGCGTGCACATTCCCCACAGCGAATAAGTTGCACGCCGTTTTCAGGATGCACTGCGCGTGACATACAGCGCCAACAGCTCCCCTCACATTTGTGTTCGCCATCGTGTCGATAGCCTACCAGACACCTCTCACAGTAGTATTGATGAGAGAACGCCGACTTTACGTTCAGGATAGCGTAGAAGTGTCGATCAAACCACAGCAGATAAATGTTCTGACGAGGTTGAGCGAGACTGCCAAAGGGTCCCTTAAACACCACATCCTTCCCCTTGTTGTCCGTGAACACCACTAGCCGATGATGAGGTAGCACGTCTTGAAGTTTCTGCAGATGATTTAGGTCGTACGGCCCCATGTGATCAAACTCACACAAACGTCGCAAGTCATGGGCTTGGGTGTGTAAAACCCGCGAGTTTGGCTGTTTCATCCGAGATAGGACGTGTTTGTTCAGAGTACCTTCTCTCACTTTACTTGCTGCGATAGACAGAGCAACGCTGCGCATCAGACACATGATGTCCTCGGTATTTTTCGGGTCGATTACAGAGAGATTTGCGATTCTTCTCTCGATCCAGTTGTCCGTTGTTTCATTCGGCAGTGTATGTGAGACGCCGCCGGGCTCAGGAGTTGGAATGTAAATGAAGGACACTTGTAGCTTGCCGTCTTGCGTGAAGTTTTGATTTGACTGGATAACGTGGCTCAGCTTATCGGCGACCACTCGCCCGGACAGCTCGGTACCTCCTATCAACAAACGCTCAACAGCTCCGATGTCTGGACATATCCGCTTACCTGAGGCGGCAGTAGGACACAACCGCTCATCCGCGCGGATGCTGGGACACAACCGCGTATCGCGAGCTCCGGCTGCCACACAACCGCTCAGCTGCGCAAGGGGCTGGACACAGGCGCTCAAGTGACTGAGGGTTGATTCTGAGCAATTCGCAGTTGAAGTTTGGTAGCCGTGGTCAATTTGTGCGTGTTGTTTGGGGACGATGTTTATGTTGATTTGGATTCTTTAAGTCTTCATCTTTCTAACTATGCTATTTTGTATGTGCTTTCTTTTGCCTTCTGTTGGAACTAACTCAAAAACGGAGAGGTGAGGACGCGGTGTCCCATGCATTCGGCACTAGTGATTATTTCATTAATTCTAAAAGCAATTTAGTTTTTATGACAAGTTTCATAAATTTCTGGGGCTGCTCTTTTATTTAGTAACTGTCCAAGTCATTAAAAAGCATTATTATTGTTCTTATCGATGTGTTAGGTTATACTCCCTTCTCTGTTTCAATGAACCTAGCTCCATTTAATCTAGACATAGAGAAGACCATTCAAATAATTCTAAAAAAAAAAAACACAATTTACTGGGAAAAGACTGTTTGAAGAAGGTTGTGCATCATTAAGCTGGTATTGGACCCACAATCTTCGCAGCAATGCGATTTCAATGGTACGTAGTTTTGACTCTTACTTTTATCATACCCTTGTAATGGCCTCCTAATGAGTCTTGGAGACTACGAAACTTGTGTTCCTCTAGTATTAATAATTGTGTCCTTTTTTTTTTGCTGTTAAATGTTTGCAGGCCCTGAGTGCTGGAGGACTGCGACAGGATCAAGCCACTCTTAAGCATTCAGCTCTCTGCTCATCTCCTGTCTTCAGGAAATTATTTGGTTTGCATCGTCTCATGTGTGTGAATCAAAGCTTCAGACCTATGTCAGCATTGTGTTAATTTAAGAACCAACACATACATTCTTAATTAAATCGAGATTGTTGCATATTGTTGAGGATTGTGTGACATTTGTGGTTTATTAAAAGACTGCATGTTATGAATGAAATTAATATTTTCCTCCCTTAAAATTAACATACATATCACAAACAATGTAACACAAACCATACAAATGTTCCTTGAAAAGAATAATTAACACATTAACATTAAAAACCAAAAATAAAATTGGTTGCAGTGAAACCATTTTTTTGGAAACATAACATCTTACACATAACTTCAGAAACTGGGATAAAAAATCCTTTACAAAGAGTCATAATTAAAAGCTAACTCTTTGGAGAAGCTATTAAAATAAGTAAAGCTTTACAAAAATCACAGTTGGCAAGGGTCATGCATTAAACTTACATTTTGTATAATTTGTTAAAGAACTTAAATACTTCCTTTGGCCCCTTGTGAGCCAGTGATTTTGAGACTAGCATGGAATGAAATTATCATTATCCTTCCTTAAAATCAACATACATGTCACAATGTAACACAAACCAAACAAATGTTCTTGCAAAAGAATAAATAACACATTTGTGTATTCAACTGAATACAAAAATGGTTAAAAGTGAAACCATTTTTTAAAAAACATAACATCTTACACATAATTTAAGCTGGGATGAACAATCCTTTACAATAAGTCATAATTAAAAGCTAACTCTTTGAAGAAGCTATTAAAATAAGTAAAGCATTACAAAAATCACAGTTGGTAAGAGTCCTGCATTAAACTTACAAAGATTTTGGATAATTTGTTAAAAACTAAAAAATACTTCCTTTGGCCTCTTGTGAGCCAGTGATTTATAGACTAGCATTTTCTTTGCCATCTGTCTCATTGACTTCTTACCCACTTCCTGCTTCTGCATCTTCATCATCGCTCTGGCCAAGCTCTTCACTATCATCTTCGCTCTGAAAGAGGTCTTCATCGGAATCTTTCTCCAAATCTGAGACTTCCTCCTCTTCCACAGCATAGACACCATTAATGACATCCCTATAGAATGAATGTTTCTGAATTGGAATGTGGAAGCCGTCCATCAGACTCTGTAGACTTTTGATTGTTTGGGCTGACAAGGGCAGATGTCCCTCATAGGCCAAGGGTGGCTCATATGTCTTTAAATTTACAGGCCGGCCAATCCTGTTGGGACTCATCGTCACATATCCTTCAGAGGCAAAATCATACTTCAATCTAACAAGACCTTCCTCGCCATTGACAAAGATTTCTTTTACTTTGGACCAAGTGATAACCTTTCTGGCCAAATCCACTTCCCAGTTTTGCTTTTGAACAAGTGGTTTATAAGTAAAGATAGACTTGCAATCAAGGCGAGTCACCTTGTACTTAGGGAGTTCTTCTTTTGCCTCCTCAATTGCTTCGATCCATTCATCAAAATCAAAAATATCTTTCTTCTCAGTAGACCTTTCAATGTTGCCATGGATTGAGTCTGCTTCCATCTGTGTGTGCCCTGGTTCCAAGTATCTGTGCGTTATTTTGACAGAGAACTTGACCGCATAATGCAGGTACATTGAAAAGAGGAACCGGTTCTTATTCTGGCCGGCACAGTTGTTGTCAGAATAAAACCGTATGTCAGTGTGCCCTGAATTTACTAAGTCTTCTATCACAAGACGCAAAGCACTTGATATTTCAGAAGAGCCTTTTCTCCCGATGCCTTCGTGCCAAATAAAGCAGTTTCCCATTCTTTCAATGTGGTTGAACACTGTAAAGTTGAAGACATTCAGTTTTGTATTATAATACATAGCAGACGACTCAGCCTTTGGGCAAGTTAGTTGCTTTTGAAGATCAAAAGAACAAACCGCTATTGTCTTGTCCTTCATTGCTTCATTGCGGTCCTTTTCTTTAAGAGCACGAGATCTCTTCTTGTTGTCTAAGTGCTTTGCCCATTGTGTTTTTCTTTCTTCCCGTATTGCTCGTGTGTTGTTTCTCATGACACAACAAAAAGCACACTGGTCTTTTTTTGGTTTAAAAAAACCAATGTTAAAATTGGCATTGAGAATGTCTCTGTATTGTCTTTTTGTAGCTCTAGCAACAAGAGGCAAGTTATTCTCAGCAGCCCATTCACTATATAGCTGGGCCATCTTATTAACACTAAGACCTCTTTCCAGGTACTCCCTCTTCGATCTCTTTCGACAGTAATGAGAGGGCACCCGTGGAAACAAATTGACATGCTTCTCCACACTCTCAATTTTAGCTGGAGTTGTAGGAGTTCTTCTGTTCTTTGAGTGGCGTCCCCTCTTATCTGGAGATACAGTAAAGCCTTTCTCTGGAGTTATGTGCTTGTATGCAGAATCTATCCAGCTATCGCAAATACCCAGGGTACGCATAAACATTTGTTTGCAAATTCTAATACTCTCAGCACCCACTTTGAAATAATATGTGCGACTTACTTTTCTCAGGTTCTTGACCGGTTTAGTTGCAGCACATTTGGAATTGACTCGGATAAATTCCCATTGCCTGTCATGGTTACCTAACTGCCAGAATTGTTTGTGTATTTCTTCTCTCTGTTCTGCAGTAAGGCGGTGGACGCAATCAAGAGAGCAGGAGCAGGGTTCCCTCATCTTCACCGCAGCAACTTCTTTTCCTCTTGCAGATATGTAAGACTGTCCAGAGTTTTTCAGAGCTTTACTGACATTTCTTTTCCATAAAGTTTCGTTTCTGGCTCGTTTCCTTTTAGGGCTACTTGAAGCGGCAGCTTGTCTAGTTCTTTTCCGCTGAGAGCTGGTGCTTGATGGTGGGGTAAAAACCTCTTGAGTTACATCCGCTCCAGTTGCAATCACTTGTTTGGAAACATCAAGTTCAGGAGCAGGCACTATTGCAGTTTCATCAGGTCCAGGTGAAAAAGGTAAATCAAAGATGATGGGTTCAATTGAAGTTTCAAGGAGTGGCTCAGTATAAAGAACACTTCCTGGAAGAAAAAAAAATACATACATAAGATCTTACCTTGTGTAATAGGAAATAAAGTCACAGCAAAGTGAGTAAATGCAGGAGAGTATATGGTCATAAAAACTTTGAAAATACAGAAGCATTGCTCACCTTCACCAGCAGAAGGTACAGAGAGTCTGGGTGTGGAGGAGACAAGACTGCTTTCTGCAACAATGATTGAAATTAAATTGCTTATAATTTTTCTCTCACTGATGAGATAATACTTTAAAATTAAAATAAACATTCACACATTTTTTCATTAATCAAAAATAAAACATTTCATTTATATTTAAGACTCACCTTGGAGTACTAGGGAGGTAGAGTTTGAGCAGGGAAGAGCCTTTAAGATTCCACAGGGCAGAATGTCAAAAGTCTCTTCAACAGTCACTGCTGCAGCATCAGCAGTCTCTCCAGAATTTTTTTCTTTTGTAGTCTTACACCTACCAACTGTGAGTAAGGTATTAGTAAGATACTTCCAAATAAAAATAAATTTTCATGCATTTCTTTTTCATTAATTCATTGGCACTTTGACAGAGTGGCAAAAGTCTACAAATAGCAGTATTTCCTCGCATAACTGTCAGAGCTGCTGCATGCAATGTGTATTGATGAAATGAATCTGATGACAAATTATGTTCTTAGTTAATCATTGAAGAGCATTATCACGTAAGTTCTAGAGAACCAAGTTTATAAGAACCCAATTTATAGAAAGTAATTATTCTCTTAAACCTTAAGTAAGAACAGAATTTGTCATCAGATTCAGTTCATCAATAAATAATGTATGCAGCAGCACTGCCAATTATGGGTGGAAATGCTACTATTTGTGAACTTTTGCCTCTCTGTCAAAGTACCAATGAATTAATACGAAAACATTTTATTCATAATTAATACTCACCACTTGGTGCTGGGGAGATGGAGTTTGAGGGAAAAGCTTCTAAGTCTCCACCAGGCAAAACTTCATAAGACCCTTCAACAACCTCTGGAGCATGAGCAGTTTCTCCAGAATTTCCAAATTTCTCTCCAGAACCTGTTTGTAAAGAAAAAGTAAACATTATTATGGGTCCTGCAATAAAAATGTATTCACCACTTAAAAAGCCCTGCATAATTAATATTTTTGGGCACTAATATGTCTTACCCCCATTGTCAGAATCATCATTATCTGAGTCATCACTATAATCTAATATTAATCTCCAGGATGTGAGAGATGTGAGAGATGTGAGAGAAGATGAAACTGCAAGACAAAAGTAAATGTTACAAGAAATGTTTCATGCAAATCATTGGCCCTTTGACAATGCGGCATAAGTCCACAAGATTCAGGTCCTTTCTCTGTAAAAGTGATTTGGTGCAGCTAGTGTTCAGAAGTGACGTCAGGATAATTGGAAAGTTTATCCCAAGCCGACACCAGGTCACTGTGCCTGGCATAGGTATGGTCCCAATTAAATATCAACAAATTTACCTTATAATAAATGCCTCTGAAACAATTATGGTAAAACTAACTTTTCTTTCAGAGGCATTTATTATAAGGTAAACTTGTTGATATTTAATTGGGACCATACCTATACCAGGCACAGTGACCTGGTGTAGGCTTGGGATAAACTTTCCAATGATCCTGATGTCACTTCTGAACAGTAGCTGCACCAAATCACTTTTACGAAGAAAGGATCTGAATCTTGTGGACTTGTGCCACTTCCCAAATGGCCAGTGAAATGTTAGATTTACACTAATGTTTTATTTTTTTATTTTTTTTACCTGAACTATGTTCACTGCATGATGGTGCTGCTGTAAATAGCTGGCGCCTGGCCTTTGAACTGACTCCACCAAAATGTTTTGGATGTTGTTCGCATTCCTTTTCCTTTTCTTCTGGGGGCGGCTGCTCCAGTTGAGGTTGAGGTTGAGGCTTTGGTTCGGGCTGTTCACTTTGCAATACGCCATCTGTTAAAAATTAATTTAATCAAAAAACAATTATTTATGTTCGTTAGAAATTATTTGAGGCAAACAACATTGTCAAACATGCATTCAATTTGAAAAAGCATGATGATGAAAGAACAGTAAAACAAGACCAAGGAAACAAGAAGGTTTTTTTTCAAACTTGAATTTAATTTTTTAAAAATCAGTTTGTTCTCACACCACACAGAAAGCACCATTAAGCATCTGAACAGGACAATATAAAAATGGAAAAACTTTCATAACAAGTCTTGAGCACTCAGGTGACAGTCAGACAAGAAAAGTGCAGCAGGGGTACCTGAAAAAGCTTTCTAAAGCTAAAACCAAAGTAAGCAATCACCTTGCATGCAGAAAGAAGGCGAAGGTGTTTGTAGTTCATTTGGCAAAGGTGACTTACGCTCACAGTTGAGAACTGGCTGGCCCGAATTACAAGACGTGAGAAAACTTTCTGACCATAAATTATCATTGCAAGAAGAATCTAAGTAATCCAAACTAAATAATTTATTCACTGACAATAGCCTCTGAATTTAAATAAACTTGACATACTATAAAAAATCAACAAGAAATGGCTTTACTTCAGAAAGTTTCACGTATCGCAACCCACAACTGAAATGTAACAGAGGGTAACAATCATTAGCAAGAAAACTCCAATCCATAACATGTCAGATCAGGATCAATCTCCATCACAGTGACTGACAAAACCCTGACATGGAAGAATGTAATTGTTATAAACAAAACAAATTGCAATGATGCACAAAATTTACATAAGTACATACCAATCTGTTCCCTGAACTCTGCAAAGTCCGCCTCATTGATCTGTCCACAAGGACTCTCCAGCGAACGAACTCCTCTTTCTGTAAAGAAAGGTTCTATTAAACACCATTTCAGAAGAATCACTAACGGTAGGGATGGTCGGTAAATTCAGTGACAATTTCATGTAAACTTTGTGAAGAAAAAACTGTTGTATCAAACCAAAAATAATAACAAAATAACCTCATAAATTTGGGGGACAAGACATCATCAACATATCGAATGTTATTGAATGGCAAGGAAGCGACATAACAAGTTTGGTGAAAGTTGACACTGATGTTAAGAGCTGAATATTTATCGACTAAGATATTTTGGACACTTAGAATTGCTCTAGCAGTACACCACATAAACATTACAGATTCCCCTAGGCCACATTGGGTGGAAACTCGACTGCAGAAAAGGTTGATACCGATGGTGATACTTGGCTCATTGTTATAAAATTAAGAATTTAAAAGAACCACAATGCATTAATAGTGCATTGACAAAAAGAAAACATATGTAACATCATAAAGAAGCATTTATAAGTCCAGGGAAAACTAACCTTCGATAGGTTATGATCGAACAAGTTTGCACTTTCCCTACATATTATCACTAAAATATACGTACCTTTTGTGCTACGTCCACGTTCCCGGAGCTGGAGTTGGGGCTCCAGTGCTTAGAGCCAGATTCACCAGCCTCCGGCTCCTGCTCGTCATTGTCGCGGCGTTGCTCTGTACCTCCTACATAGACCGAGACGCGAGGGACGAGGGGCGGAGTCGCGGTGTGGTCGCACGGCAGGGAGCAGGGAGGCGCGAGTCAAGATGAGCGGTTGTGCACTGGAGCGGTCTGACCAGGTTTGAGGTTAGTCCAAACTTCCAATGCAAATAGTAATGGCCTTACTTGACTTAGCGAAAAACTGAGACGGCCGAAAGAAAGATAAAGAAATGCTGTAACAAATTCCGTAATAAACTCATTTTAGCCAAAACGGCCACTTGAGCGCATGTGTCCAACCCCTGCACAGCTGAGCGGTTGTGTGCAGCCGGGGCTCGCGATACGCGGTTGTGTCCCAGCATCCGCGCTGATGAGCGGTTGTGTCCTACTGCCGCCTCAGGTAAGCGGATGTGTCCAGACATCGGAGCTGTTGAGCGTTTGTTGATAGGAGGTACCGAGCTGGTCAATGCGGCGCATGCTGAGCCACACCGGCTTCGAGTCTTCTCGCCGCCGCGCACCTCCATCACGCAGCGGTCGTGTGGCCTGGCGCTGACGCACTCCTGCTGCCGCTGGATGATGGTGTCGAAGAGAGAGCACACAGCTTCGTCTGGGTCACTAAAGCTGGCCATGCCATGCACGGATATCACCTCCTCGCGAAAGGTAGCTTTGAACCGGGCAAGGTAGCGCTCACGGCTCTCCAGTACTTCAAGCGTTGGTTGCTGTCTCTGTTCCTCCAACTCATCAGCGCCGTCTTCTGTCTCCCTCGGTCGTTTCTGCTGAGGCGAGCCAAGCGCGTGCCGCGAGTCGGGTGGTGCAGCGCAGGGCGTGGTGGGGCGCGGCGAGGCTGCGCGGGGCGTGGCGGGGCGCGGAGAGCCGGGGCGCGGCGTGGCAGGGCGCGGCGAGGCGGGGCGCGGCGTGGCAGGGCGCGGAGAGCCGGTGCGCGGCGTGGCGGGGCGCGGCGTGGCGGGGCGCGGTGTGGCGGGACGCGGCGATGCGGGGCGGGGCGTCTCCCACGGGCGCCACATCGGCGGTGCAGCGGCAGGCTGTTGCTGCGGTTGCAGCGGCGGCTGTTGCTGCGGTTGCAGCGGCGGCTGTTGCTGCTGGACAGACGGACGGACACGCGCACGGCGCGCTGCAGCACGGGTCGTCATCCCCAGCCCCATCAAGTCCCATGCCAGCCTGGTGTCTGCCGACACGGGGACGCCTACCATCCTGGACTCGAACACGTAGAGGGTACGCCCCTCCTCCAAGAAGGCCTTGGTCCGGTCGTCATCCGGGAGCAGGTGTCGGTACTCCCCCATGCATAGCTTGAACGCGGCGAGGTGCTGTTCCGGCCGCGCGTCGAACAGCCCGCGCGCCCAGGCGTCGACAGCAAGCTGCACGGAATCACTCATACTCGAACACGGCGGCGACGCGACACGAGACGACAGGGAGCGGTGCACTGCCGGGGCCTTCCCCTCTCACTCTCATATAGCTTTCAAAAGTGCAAGCGCAGCAGTGGCCGCCGGAGGCTGGGAGAGGGGCCGAAAACTTGCTGAAAATTGCATTTTTGCCTGACCACATGGGGGCGCTGCAGTCGCATAGTCGAGGGAGAGGGAGAAAATTTCTGAGAAATTCGGCCCCCACCCATCAGGGTCTGGGGATAAAAGCAAGCGCTCCAGCCGCGGAGGGCATTATTCCCTCCCTGGCCTTGTGCGGCATCAGCCCGAGGCAGCTCCCTCCTTGTGCGGCGCCCGAGCCCGAGGAACACCCTTCCCAGCTTTCCTTCCCCACCCTGCGCGGCAACCGAGCCCGGGGTGCTTCCTGCGTTCTTTGTGCGGCACGAGCCCGAAGAAAGCTTCCTGTCCTAAACCTCACAATGCCGAAAACGATCAGAATCGCGGACGGCCTACACCTGTCGAAGCCGAAGAAGAGGGGGCCGAGCCAGGCTGTGGACGCCCCGGCGAAGAAGAAGCGAGCCACGAAGGAGCTAGTCTTAGACACTCCCTACCTCACCAACACCCCCACCGTGCCAGGGACAAGCGCGGCCGCCGTGGACGACACGGACTTCCCCACCAGCAGGGTCGCGAACGACCCACTTTGGGCCCTCGTGTGGGAGCTGGGGCTCCAGGATGCAGCGGCGCCCCAGCTGCCCGCGCCGCCCGAGGACATCATGGCCGAATACGGCGTCGCACCACAGAATGTGTACGACGTGGTGGATGCGCTGGGGGTCAGTGTTGACCAACTAGCCGCGGACCTGGGCGCCGAGGACGATGAGACCTACGCCCCGGTGCCAGAAGGGTTGCACGTGAAGCCGCGGACGCTGCTGGTGTACCCGATCACACTTACGAACAGCTACACAAAGTATTTCGAGGTGGGGCTGGATATGAGGCGGTGGGAGCCTTTCTTTATGTTTCATGGTTTTGGGCAACTTGGTAATTTTAATTTCCTAAGGCTCTCTGAGGAAGAGGTCATTGTGCTTCTCAAGTCCTCAATTGCTAAGAAAATTCTAGCAATGTTTCATGATGTCGGAACAAAAGAATTTGTAAAAATTGGGGGTTTGAAGCTATGCTTTACATCTCAGAGCCCTGGGAGAAATATTTTAGTGATGAAGCGCGAGACAGCCGATCCTGTAGCGACATCCATTGCCCTTGCAGAAGAAAGTTTTCTTACCTTCCTACGGGGAAAAGATGGGATACTTGAACATGCTCAGTACATTCATAATGTGATGCAGAAAGTAAAAAATGTCGTCACACATATTGTAAAAACTTGCCGAGGGGTAAAAGACCCCGACGTTATAAAGCAACTATACTTCGACACTGTTAATCAAATATATGATCCCAGCGGTAACAGGGATGTTAAATCGATCGTAAGAGGTCTATATGTTAAGCAGTATCATTTTTTGGAGTGGTGTGGCAATCATGGATTATATGTTAATTAAATGCTCTTTGTGATTTTCATTAAGCTGTATTCCTGTATTCTGTAATCGTTTAAACTTGTACATGTAACCTTCGTCGCATGTTTATATGAGTAATTTGTTTTGGAATAAAATTCGGGAGTAAAAGCAAAACAACTGTTTCTTCTTTTACCCTTTTTTATTTGAAAAACTAAAGAAACACACAGACACACAAAATTTCATTTTTTAGTTTGACGGAGCTGGTGGTAGCGGTGACACACGATGGGGCGGACAAAACACGAAAGTTCTAGAGTCTGTCCACTTCTTCCGACGCGGTTGAATTTTCGTCGCCCGCGGTTGAGACACTGTCCGGGTGATCGCTGGGCCTGTACCCGGCGCTGCAACCCGACGTGGCGTAGCCGAATGCTCCGAGGATGCCCAGGAGAAGGAAAACGAGCTCGAACACACTCACGTCTTCCGTGCTGCACTGCGTGCCGGGTGTCGGATCCCGCGCGCGGGGCAATGACCTTTGCAACTGTGGCGGTGTTTTCGCAGTGTACTGCAGTGTCAGCAGTTTTCTTAGCTATGCATCCTTCTCTGTCGCTCTCGTTTGAGTTGAAGTGTGATATATTACTTGTCATTAGAAAATGGTATAAAAGCATGCGTATGTGCTCCTCTGTGTTAATTGTTACGATGTTGTCCGCGCGTGTGGTGACAACCTGCTTTGCGGAAATATTCCAGTAACTCCCCAGCAAAAGTCGAAGATTGCCAGGCATAAAAAAGTTCTGCGACAACTCGCAAGGAGAGGCGAGGCATTAGCAGAGAAGAGAAAGGCAATTCAACAAGGTGGTGGTGCGTTCATTCCCATTCTACTTTCCGTGTTAGCGTCAGCAATTGGTTCGAAACTCTTCAAATAAAAGTGAGATGGAACACGTCAAGAAAATGATTCTGGTCCCAAGTGAAACAGTTGCAAGACTGCAAGAAAAACCGGTCATTCCAACACCATCGGATAAGATAAACGAGCTCGACCAGGAGATGAATAGAGTGTTACAACAACACGGAGATCAGACGGAAAAATTACGGGAATACGAAAAACTTTTACAGCGCTGCATGCATTTTGTCAACGAGCAACGGAAACCATTTCGACTCACTCTTCCGGACGGAAAAGAAGAGGAACCGTCTGAACCTGATCCGACCCAGCAGTTACGTAGGCAGTTAGAAACAGCTGCGTCAAAATCGTTCAAAAAACCACGCCCTTGGGCTCTACGACCAACTGAAACTCACGCCTGGAATACTATGGGACCGCACCGGCACGCTCACAATCGCCGGCAATCGTTATCCCGACTGCAACATTATTGACATCGTCTTCGATGCAGCGAAGCAGCGGCGCAGTGGCTGCGCGAATAACTGGCGGGTGTTCGCCCAGCATCTGGCAAAATCAAACTTTCCTATCGAATTTATACGTAACACGGAGTGTAACACGGCGTACAAAAAGTTTATTCGTGATCAGAGAGGTCGCATCATGGCCCCAGTCCGAGCCACAGCAAGAAAAGAAAACGAGAGCCGCCCGTCATCCCGAGCGGAGTTTACTGGAAAGCATGGCGCTGATTATCCCTTCTCGATAAGGCGTCTATGTGGCCTCCGTCAACCTTCCCAACTATTCATTTGACTTGCACAGAATTAATAAATCAGTAAACAGTGTACACAGTGTTTAGGGGCAATTAGAGTGCAGTATGTGAAAAATTACAACGTGTTTAGTGGCTAGGGTCAAAATGACCCCTTCAGACAAAGAACGTCAAAGGCTTTGTAACTACTACAAAACTTGAGCTAGGAGGCTGAAATTTTCAGGGATTGCAGTGACCCCGATTCATCTCGAAAACTGCGTAACGCAAGGATTCTGATTTGGGGGCGTTTCGGTTGGGCATTGATCTTGTTTCAAAATTATATATTAGATTTCTTAAAAGAAAAAAAAAAAAAAAAAAACTAAGGGAACTCGTTTTGAGGGACCGCAGATCGGTGGGAGTTTGTCTTGGGACCATCCGTCGCCTGCAGTCAACGATCGCCTTTCGCGTACTCTGCAGGACCCGGAGTAATAGATCAGTGGCTAGGTCCGGTTAAGACGCAAGAAAAACACAGAATTTAAAAAAAATATTACAAATACTGATTGTGCAGAAACTGTATTTATGAGAAGTATGCAAATCTCGAAAAACCTTTTTTTCCCCTCAAAACTCAAAGAACGAGTCCGTCCGAGGACGCTAAAGCGTTATCTGAGAGTTTACACCAAACATTATCGTGTTGTCTCAACAGCCGTTTCAAACGACCTTTTGTCGCTTAGTTCATAATTGTTTAAACACTATTTTCAATGTGAACAATATAACGTATTTCCATGCGATTTTTTAAACGAACTGAAAAGAAATATCAGATCACCTTGTGGCACACAGTTTGGTTCACGCCGAAGGCCAGCGTGAGAAACCTGTGTGCTCACGGCTCGTCTTACACCTTCTTGGGTGTAAGCATGTTGTGTCGGTCTACTTATCTCCCTTTAGATACGATTATGTTGCTCTATGCTTATGCCCTCATATCGTTTCGTTTTCTGTGACTTCAGACCAAAAATACTTGGACAATCTGAATTGCAGTAGGCCCATTTGTTCGCTAAAATTATCAATTTTTCAACAGTGTCTCTTTAACACCAACACAAACCACAGGTACATACTCACCCAGACTCATTGGTGCAGAGGCGCAGAGCCCCGTACAGGCCTTGCTGACGGTGAACCTGCCGTGTGGCGCGCGTCGAGGGCCAGCGTGGGGAAACTGTGAGCTCAAGGGTAGTCGTACACCTTTCTGGGTGTTTTTGCCTTGACATCTACCTGATGTAAGAAAAACGTGTGATCGCGGTAGCGAACATACCTTGCCGAGCATGATTATGTTGTTTGAGGTATATATCTCGCTAACGCAAACGGAAACTACGATTACGGTTGGCAACACACCTTAATAACCGTCAGTACCGTGCAATAGGTGAACATAGTAAAATAATAGTGCGAATTCACTTTCATTACGTTCAACAAGTGATACGATTTTTACCAGAGTTTAATCACTTCCATCATCCATTCATCGTGTTGCTCTACTAATTAGTCCGGACACAACCACATTTAAGTCTTCGACATCTATATCGAACGACTTATTATAAGCAGCAGACACCAAATAAGAAAAACGGAACACTACTCTGTGAGGAGTAGCACCAGTTGCATGGCTGAGAGACGAATTAACGGCGCACTGGATTTCTGGATTTCAGAGAAAAACATATCCCAATCTCTGTGATCTTGCGGTACATGCATAGAAATAATGGTTTCCACCTTTCAGTTGGTACGCCCAGAAGTCTTAGATCTAGGAATGAAAGGCACGTTATGGTAGCATTGTAATCCCCACATAACTTAATAAACTGATGACTGTTATAATGCTGCCTAATGTCACACTAGACATTCCTAGGAGCTCCATGTCTCAAGGTGGTATCATCTTTCACATGTTTATTTACAGCTCTGACTGTTGCCGTGCGCAAGATCTGTAGGTTAGATAGGTTAGGTTAGGTAGGAGACTGTTGTGGGAGGGTATAGGATGCAGAATTGACGGTCCCCGTGAGGTTCCGTTAGGTGAGGTTAGGTTAGGTAAGGTTAGGTAAGGTTAGGTTAGGTGGTATCTTCTTTCACAAGTTTACACACAGCTCTGACAGTTGCCGTGCGAAAGATCTGTAAAAAAGCGGAGTTGGAAAATGCTTCACACAGCTAAGTGAATCTGCACATCAAACGAGGCTAGGGGCATTCAAGGTCTGTAGTATTGACATCAATAGGTTCCGTGTTGATGCGGCTTGATTCTATCAAACCAGGGCGACTCTTCCCATCAATCTTGATTTTTTGACACAGCTGACACTGAGCTGTAGCGCCTAACATTATTCTTAACCTCAGACAGTAAATGGCCTTAAAAAAGTGCCCCTGTGGCCACTATTGGAATCATCATGACATTTATGCAACGTCTCGCCTTTATTTGCGTCTGAGAGCAAGTGCACCCAACGCTAAATCCGAAAAAAACTGAAAAATTTGACACTTTTTAACGATATTTTCTTGCCGTTGGGTTGTTTCTCCTGATAGGGGTAGGAAGGCGCGGGAACAGATTTTGTATGATTCCAACCTTTTAAAAAATCGCATGGAGATACGTTATATTGTGTACATTGAAAATAGTGTTTAAACAATTATGAACTAAGCGACAAAAGGTGATTTGAAACGGCTGTTGAGACAACATGTCCGTTTGCACTTGCCGTACGCGGAAGATCAGGTCGAGAGAGGTTTCGGACGAAAATGAGATTCGGAGACGCATCTAAAATACAAACAAACCCTGGTAGTCTACGTCCAAAACCATCAACAAACCATGCACAATTGAAATCACCTGGAAGAGAAAAGGGAAATTTTGATTACGGTTAGACATCCTAGTGTGCCGAAAACACTTGAAAACAATGAGTTGTGTCGTGTCTCCTTCCAATGCCATGGTTTTTCTTAATCATCTTTCAATGGCCTTTGCTGGCCTTTGGCAGAGAAAGGAAGTGTTTTGGGTAGGTGCAAAAAGGGATAAAAACAGCAATAAACAAAAAGAGGGACATTAAAACACCAAGGTTTGAACCAACACCATTATTAGCTAACCCAACACGCACGCGCTGTATTGCGGCCTAACATGAATTGGTCCTAAAGAGGACCGCTCACTACAAGTCATGAAACCGGTCTCTGACAGGACCTAACCTAACCTAAAACTAACAAAATCGGTGGTCAAAAAAAATTCTCCCGACATTAATAATGCAAAAGGACCGGGCGAAGGATCGGCTCCGATCTAACCTAACCTACCCTAGACTAACACGCATAATAAAAATAATACATGAAGGAGTGACTCACCTTGTCGTTTTCCACCTTAGGAAGACGCACCCGCGCTATCGTTGCACAAGCACACGCGACATGAAGGGGTGACTCACCTTGTCGTTTTCCACCTTAGGAAAACGCACCCGCGCTATCGTTGCACAAGCACACGCGACAACAATCCTGATTTCATATAATCACGAACACTCGCGACACGTCGAAACGACACGAAAACAGGATGGCGTCTCGCGCGGGAATCGCCCAGTATATATACTTTTGTGGTGTTCCGCATGCGCGCGCACGTGGAACTCCACGAAAGTATATATACTGGGCGATTCCCGCGCGAGACGCCATCCTGTTTTCGTGTCGTTTCGACGTCTCGCGAGTGTTCGTGATTATACGAAATCAGGATTGTTGTCGCGTGTGCTTGTGCAACGATAGCGCACGTGCGTCTTTTTAAGGTGGAAAACGACAAGGTGAGTCACTCCTTCATGTATTATTTTTATTATGCGTGTTAGTCTAGGGTAGGTTAGGTTAGATCGGAGCCGATTCTTCGCCCGGTCCTTTTGCATTATTAATATCGGGAGCATTTTTTTGACCACCGATTTTGCGCCTGTGCTCCGCATCAAACCATTTTTTGTAAAAAAAAAAAAAAAAAAAAAAAAAAACCGATTTTAAAATTAGCTGTTTTCCAAAATGGCTTGCACGGGTACATGCCGAAGCGTTTTAAGGAACGTAACGCTATGGTAGGTTCGCCCAATGTTGGAGGCAGGTCTGTACTGCCTTATGTCACACTACACATTCCTAGGAGCTCCATGTCTCAAAGTGGTATCATCTTTCACACGTTTACACACAGCTCTGACTGTTGCCGTGCGCAAGATCTGTAGGTTAGAAAGGTTAGGTTAGGTTAGGTAGGAGACTGTTGTAGGAGGGTACAGGATGCAGTATTGACGGTCCCCGTGAGGTGAGGTTAGGTTAGGTTAGGTAAGGTTAGGTTAGGTTGGTTAGGTTAGGTTAGGTTAGGTGAGGTAAGGTTAGGTGGTATCTTCTTTCACATGTTTACACACAGCTCTGACAGTTGCCGTGCGAAAGATCTGTAAAAAAGCGGAGTTGGAAAATGCTTCACACAGCTAAGTGAATCTACTCATCAAACGAGGCTAGGGGCATACAAGGTCTGTAGTATTGACATCAATAGGTTCCGTGTTGATGCGGCTTGATTCTATCAAACCAGGGCGACTCTTCCCATCAATCTTGATTTTTTGACACAGCTGACACTGAGCTGTAGCGCCTAACATTATTCTTAACCTCAGACAGTGAATGGCCTTAAAAAAGTGCCCCTGTGGCCACTATTGGGATCATCATGACATTTATGCAACGTCTCGCTTGTATTTGCGTCTGAAAGCAACTGCACCCAACGCAAAATCCGAAAAAAACTGAAAAATTTGACACTTTTTAACGACATTTTCTTGCCGTTGGGTGGTTTCTCCTGATAGGGGTAGGAAGGCGCGAGAAACGATTTTGTATGATTCCAACCTTTTAAAAAATCGCATGGAGATACGTTATATTGTTCACATTGAAAATAGTGTTTAAACAATTATGAACTAAGCGACAAAAGGTGGTTTGAAACGGCTGTTGAGACAATATGTCCGTTTGCACTTGCCGTACGCGGAAGATCAGGTCGAGAGAGGTTTCGGACGAAAATGAAATTCGGAGACGCATCTAAAATTCAAACAAACCCTGTTAGTCTACGTCTAAAACCATCAACAAAGCATGCACAATTGAAATCACCTGGAAGAGAAAAGAGAAATTTTGATTACGTTTAGACATCCTAGTGTGCTGAAAACACTTGAAAACAATGAGTTGTGTCGTGTCTCCTTCCAATGCCATGGTTTTTCTTAATCATCTTTCAATGGCCTTTGCTGGCCTTTGGCAGAGAAAGGAAGTGTTTTGGGTAGGTGCAAAAAGGGATAAAAACAGCAATAAACAAAAAGAGGGACATTAAAACACCAAGGTTTGAACCAACACCATTATTAGCTAACCCAACACGCACGCGCTGTATTGCGGCCTAACATGAATTTGGTCCTAAACAGGACCGCTCACCACAAGTCATGAAACCAGTCTCTGACAGGACCTAACCTAACCTAAAACTAACAAAATCGGTGGTCAAAAAAAATTCTCCCGACATTAATAATGCAAAAGGACCGGGCGAAGGATCGGCTCCGATCTAACCTAACCTACCCTAGACTAACACGCATAATAAAAATAATACATGAAGGAGTGACTCACCTTGTCGTTTTCCACCTTAGGAAGACGCCCCCGCGCTATCGTTGCACAAGCACACGCGACAACAATCCTGATTTCATATAATCACGAACACTCGCGACACGTCGAAACGACACGAAAACAGGATGGCGTCTCGCGCGGGAATCGCCCAGTATATATTCTTTTGTGGTGTTTGTGGTGTACCCGTGCAAGATTGATGGGAAGAGTCGCCCTGGTTTGATAGAATCAAGCCGCATCAACACGGAACTTATTGATGTCAATACTACAGACCTTGTATGCCCCTAGCCTCGTTTGATGAGTAGATTCAATTAGCTGTGTGAAGCATTTTCCAACTCCGCTTTTTTACAGATCTTTCGCACGGCAACTGTCAGAGCTGTGTGTAAACATGTGAAAGAAGATACCACCTAACCTTACCTAACCTAACCTAACCAACCTAACCTAACCTTACCTTACCTAACCTAACCTAACCTCACCTTACGGGGACCGTCAATACTGGATCCTGTACCTTCCTACAACAGTCTCCTACCTAACCTAACCTAACCTAACCTAACCTTACCTTTGTAACCTACAGATCTTGCGCACGGCAACAGTCAGAGCTGTTTAAACGTGTGAAAGATGATACCACTTTGAGACATGGAGCTCCTAGGAATGTGTAGTGTGACATAAGGCAGCATTCGAACAGTCATTAGTTTATAAGTTATGTGGGGATTACAATACTACCATAAGGTGCCTTTCGATCGCGCAAGGCAACTGTCAGAGCTGTGTGTAAACATGTGAAAGAAGATACCACCTAACCTAACCTAACCTTACCTAACCTTACCTTACCTTACCTAACGTTACCTAACCTAACCTAACCTAACCTCACCTAACGGAACCTCACGGGGACCGTCAATTCTGCATCCTTTACCCTCCCACAACAGTCTCCTACCTAACCTAACCTAACCTAACCTATCTAACCTACAGATCTTGCGCACGGCAACAGTCAGAGCTGTAAATAAACATGTGAAAGATGATACCACCTTGAGACATGGAGCTCCTAGGAATGTCTAGTGTGACATTTGGCAGCATTATAACAGTCATCAGTTTATTAAGTTATGTGGGGATTACAATACTACCATAACGTGCTTTTTATTCCTAGATCTAAGACTTCTGGGAGTACCAACTGAAAGGTGGAAACCATTATTTCTATGCATGTACCGCAAGATCACAGAGATTGAGATATGTTTTTCTCTGAAATCCAGAAATCCAGTGCGCCGTTAATCCGTCTCTCAGCCATGCAACTGGTGCTACTCCTCACAGAGTAGTGTTCCGTTCTTCTCATTTGGTGTCTGCTGCTTATAATAAGTCGTTCGATATAGATGTCGAAGACTTAAATGTGGTTGTGTCCGGACTAATTAGTAGAGCAACACGATGAATGGATGATGGAAGTGATTAAACTCTGGTAAAAATCGTATCACTTGTTAAACGTAATGAAAGTGAATTCGCACTATTATTTTACTATGTACACCTATTGCACGGTACTGACGGTTATTAAGGTGTGTTGCCAACCGTAATCGTAGTTTCCGTTTGCGTTAGCGAGATATATACCTCAAAAAACATAATCATGCTCGGCAAGGTATGTTCGCTACCGCGATCACACGTTCTTCTTACATCAGGTAGATGTCAAGGCAAAAACACCCAGAAAGGTGTACGACTACCCTTGAGCTCACAGTTTCCCTACGCTGGCCCTCGACGCGCGCCAAACGGCAGGTTCACCGTCAGCAAGGCCTGTACGGGGCTCTGCGCCTCTGCACCAATGAGTCTGGGTGAGTATGTACCTGTGGTTTGTGTTGGTGTTAAAGGGACACTGTTGAAAAATTGATAATTTTAGCGAACAAATGGGCCTACTGCAATTCAGATTGTCCAAGTATTTTTGGTCTGAAGTCACAGAAAACGAAACGATATGAGGGCATAAGCATAGAGCAACATAATCGTATCTATAGGGAGATAAGTAGACCGACACAACATGCTTACACCTAAGAAGGTGTAAGACGAGCCGTAAGCACACAGGTTTCCCACGCTGGCCTTCGGCGTGAACCAAACTGTGTGCCACAAGGTGATCTGATATTTCTTTTCAGTTCGTTTAAAAAATCGCATGGAAATACGTTATATTGTTCACATTGAAAATAGTGTTTAAACAATTATGAACTAAGCGACAAAAGGTCGTTTGAAACGGCTGTTGAGACAACACGATAATGTTTGGTGTTAACTCTCAGATAACAAGACAGGCATGGAGAACGCTTTAGCGTCCTCGGACGGACTCGTTCTTTGAGTTTTGAGGGCAAAAAAGGTTTTTCGAGATTTGCATACTTTTCATAAATACAGTTTCCGCACAATCAGTATTTGTAATATTTTTTTTTAAATTCTGTGTTTTTCTTGCGTCTGAACCGGACCTAGCCACTGATCTATTACTCCGGGCCCTGCAGAGTACGCGAAAGGCGATCGTTGACTGCAGGCGACGGATGGTCCCAAGACAAACTCCCACCGATCTGCGGTCCCTCAAAACGAGTTCCGTTAGTTTTTTTTTTTTTTTTTTTTTTTTTTAAGAAATCTGATATGTAATTTCGAAACAAGATCAATGCCCAACCGAAACGCCCCCAAATCAGAATCCTTGCGTTACGCAGTTTTCGAGATGAATCGGGGTCACTGCAATCCCTCAAAATTTCAGCCTCCTAGCTCAATTTTTGTGGTAGTTACAAAGCCTTTGACGTTCTTTGTCTGAAGGGGTCATTTTGACCCTAGCCACTAAACACGTTGTAATTTTTCACATACTGCACTCTAATTGCCCCTAAACACTGTGTACACTGTTTACTGATTTATTAATTCTGTGCAAGTCAAATGAATAGTTGGGAAGGTTGACGGAGGCCACATAGACGCCTTATCGAGAAGAAAATACCTTTAGCGCGAGCGAAGCGACTGCGGTCGTCTGACAAGCCTGATATGCTCTGTTTTGACCACTGGCACCAGCAGTAACACCTGAGGTCCATTTCTGAAATGAAACTGAGGATTATACACTGGGCGTCAAAATTAGTGCCCACTTATGGTCAGCGCGACCATTTCTACGTAATTCATGTTAGAACGTTAAAATTTGGTACAGACCTGCCTCAAACATTGGGCGAACCTACCATAGCGTTACGTTCCTTAAAACGCTTCGGCATGTACCCGTGCAAGCCATTTTGGAAAACAGTGAATTTTAAAATCGTTTTTTTTTTTTACAAAAAATGGTTTGATGCGGAGCACAGGCGCAAAATCGGTGGTCAAAATAAATGTTCCCGATATTAATAATGCAAAAGGACCGGGCGAAGGATCGGCTCCGATCTAACCTAACCTAACCTTACCTAACATAACCTAACCTAACCTAACCTCACCTAACGGAACTTCACGGGGACCGTCAATTCTGCATCCTTTACCCTCCCACAACAGTCTCCTACCTAACCTAACTCTAACCTAACCTATCTAACCTACAGATCTTGCACACTGCAACAGTCAGAGCTATAAATAAACATGTGAAAGATGATACCACCTTGAGACATGGAGCTCCTAGGAATGTCTAGTGTGACATTTGGCAGCATTATAACAGTCATCAGTTTATTAAGTTATGTGGGGATTACAATACTACCATAACGTGCTTTTTATTCCTAGATCTAAGACTTCTGGGAGTACCAACTGAAAGGTGGAAACCATTATTTCTATGCATGTACCGCAAGATCACAGAGATTGAGATATGTTTTTCTCTGAAATCCAGAAATCCAGTGCGCCGTTAATCCGTCTCTCAGCCATGCAACTGGTGCTACTCCTCACAGAGTAGTGTTCCGTTCTTCTCATTTGGTGTCTGCTGCTTATAATAAGTCGTTCGATATAGATGTCGAAGACTTAAATGTGGTTGTGTCCGGACTAATTAGTAGAGCAACACGATGAATGGATGATGGAAGTGATTAAACTCTGGTAAAAATCGTATCACTTGTTAAACGTAATGAAAGTGAATTCGCACTATTATTTTACTATGTACACCTATTGCACGGTACTGACGGTTATTAAGGTGTGTTGCCAACCGTAATCGTAGTTTCCGTTTGCGTTAGCGAGATATATACCTCAAAAAACATAATCATGCTCGGCAAGGTATGTTCGCTACCGCGATCACACGTTCTTCTTACATCAGGTAGATGTCAAGGCAAAAACACCCAGAAAGGTGTACGACTACCCTTGAGCTCACAGTTTCCCTACGCTGGCCCTCGACGCGCGCCAAACGGCAGGTTCACCGTCAGCAAGGCCTGTACGGGGCTCTGCGCCTCTGCACCAATGAGTCTGGGTGAGTATGTACCTGTGGTTTGTGTTGGTGTTAAAGGGACACTGTTGAAAAATTGATAATTTTAGCGAACAAATGGGCCTACTGCAATTCAGATTGTCCAAGTATTTTTGGTCTGAAGTCACAGAAAACGAAACGATATGAGGGCATAAGCATAGAGCAACATAATCGTATCTATAGGGAGATAAGTAGACCGACACAACATGCTTACACCTAAGAAGGTGTAAGACGAGCCGTAAGCACACAGGTTTCCCACGCTGGCCTTCGGCGTGAACCAAACTGTGTGCCACAAGGTGATCTGATATTTCTTTTCAGTTCGTTTAAAAAATCGCATGGAAATACGTTATATTGTTCACATTGAAAATAGTGTTTAAACAATTATGAACTAAGCGACAAAAGGTCGTTTGAAACGGCTGTTGAGACAACACGATAATGTTTGGTGTTAACTCTCAGATAACAAGACAGGCATGGAGAACGCTTTAGCGTCCTCGGACGGACTCGTTCTTTGAGTTTTGAGGGGAAAAAAAGGTTTTTCGAGATTTGCATACTTCTCATAAATACAGTTTCTGCACAATCAGTATTTGTAATATTTTTTTTTAAATTCTGTGTTTTTCTTGCGTCTTAACCGGACCTAGCCACTGATCTATTACTCCGGGCCCTGCAGGGTACGCGAAAGGCGATCGTTGACTGCAGGCGACGGATGGTCCCAAGACCAACTCCCACCGATCTGCGGTCCCTCAAAACGAGTTCCGTTAGTTTTTTTTTTTTTTTTTTTTCTTTTAAGAAATCTGATATGTAATTTCGAAACAAGATCAATGCCCAACCGAAACGCCCCCAAATCAGAATCCTTGCGTTACGCAGTTTTCGAGATGAATCGGGGTCACTGCAATCCCTGAAAATTTCAGCCTCCTAGCTCAAGTTTTGTAGTAGTTACAAAGCCTTTGACGTTCTTTGTCTGAAGGGGTCATTTTGACCCTAGCCACTAAACACGTTGTAATTTTTCACATACTGCACTCTAATTGCCCCTAAACACTGTGTACACTGTTTACTGATTTATTAATTCTGTGCAAGTCAAATGAATAGTTGGGAAGGTTGACGGAGGCCACATAGACGCCTTATCGAGAAGAAAATACCTTTAGCGCGAGCGAAGCGACTGCGGTCGTCTGACAAGCCTGATATGCTCTGTTTTGACCACTGGCACCAGCAGTAACACCTGAGGTCCATTTCTGAAATGAAACTGGGGATTATACACTGGGCGTCAAAATTAGTGCCCACTTATGGTCAGCGCGACCATTTCTACGTTATTCAAGTTAGAACGTTGAAATTTGGTACAGACCTGCCTCAAACATTGGGCGAACCTACCATAGCGTTACGTTCCTTAAAACGCTTCGGCATGTACCCGTGCAAGCCATTTTGGAAAACAGTGAATTTTAAAATCGTTTTTTTTTTTTTTTTACAAAAAATGGTTTGATGCGGAGCACAGGCGCAAAATCGGTGGTCAAAAAAAATGTTCCCGATATTAATAATGCAAAAGGACCGGGCGAAGGATCGGCTCCGATCTAACCTAACCTACCCTAGACTAACACGCATAATAAAAATAATACATGAAGGGGTGACTCACCTTGTCGTTTTCCACCTTAGGAAGACGCACCCGCGCTATCGTTGCACAAGCACACGCGACATGAAGGGGTGACTCACCTTGTCGTTTTCCACCTTAGGAAAACGCACCCGCGCTATCGTTGCACAAGCACACGCGACAACAATCCTGATTTCATATAATCACGAACACTCGCGACACGTCGAAACGACACGAAAACAGGATGGCGTCTCGCGCGGGAATCGCCCAGTATATATACTTTCGTGGTGTTCCACGTGCGCGCGCATGCGGAACACCACAAAAGTATATATACTGGGCGATTCCCGCGCGAGACGCCATCCTGTTTTCGTGTCGTTTCGACGTGTCGCGAGTGTTCGTGATTATATGAAATCAGGATTGTTGTCGCGTGTGCTTGTGCAACGATAGCGCGGGTGCGTCTTCCTAAGGTGGAATACGACAAGGTGAGTCACTCCTTCATGTATTATTTTTATTATGCGTGTTAGTCTAGGGTAGGTTAGGTTAGATCGGAGCCGATCCTTCGCCCGGTCCTTTTGCATTATTAATGTCGGGACAACTTTTTTGACCACCGATTTTGTTAGTTTTAGGTTAGGTTAGGTCCTGTCAGAGACCGGTTTCATGACTTGTAGTGAGCGGTCCTCTTTAGGACCAAATTCATGTTACGCCGCAATACAGCGCGTGCGTGTTGGGTTAGCTAATAATGGTGTTGGTTCAAACCTTGGTGTTTTAATGTACTGATCTTTGTTATTGCTGTTTTTATCCCATTTTTGCACCTACCCAAAACACTTCCTTTTTCTGCCAAAGACCAGCAAAGGCCATTGAAAGATGATTAAGAAAAACCATGGCATTGGAAGGAGACACGACACAACTCATTGTTTTCAAGTGTTTTCAGCACACTAGGATGTCTAAACGTAATCAAAATTTCTCTTTTCTCTTCCAGGTGATTTCAATTGTGCATGCTTTGTTGATGGTTTTAGACGTAGACTAACAGGGTTTGTTTGTATTTTAGATGCGTCTCCGAATCTCATTTTCGTCCGAAACCTCTCTCGACCTGATCTTCCGCGTACGGCAAGTGCAAACGGACATGTTGTCTCAACAGCCGTTTCAAACCACCTTTTGTCGCTTAGTTCATAATTGTTTAAACACTATTTTCAATGTGAACAATATAACGTATCTCTATGCGATTTTTTAAAAGGTTGGAATCATACAAAATCGGTTCTCGCGCCTTCCTACCCCTATCAGGAGAAACAACCCAACGGCAAGAAAATATCGTTAAAAAGTGTCAAATTTTTCAGTTTTTTTCGGATTTAGCGTTGGGTGCAGTTGCTTTCAGACGCAAATACAAGCGAGACGTTGCATAAATGTCATGATGATCCCAATTGTGGCCACAGGGGCACTATTTTTAATGCCATTTACTGTGTGAGGTTAAGAATAATGTTAGGCGCTACAGCTCAGTGTCAGCTGTGTCAATAAATCAAGATTGATGGGAAGAGTCGCCATGGTTTGATAGAATCAAGCCGCATCAACACGGAACCTATTGATGTCAATACTACAGACCTTGTATGCCCCTAGCCTCGTTTGATGAGTAGATTCACTTAGCTGTGTGAAGCATTTTCCAACTCCGCTTTTTTACAGATCTTTCGCACGGCAACTGTCAGAGCTGTGTGTAAACATGTGAAAGAAGATACCACCTAACCTTACCTCACCTAACCTAACCAACCTAACCTTACCTTACCTAACCTAACCTAACCTAACCTCACCTCACGGGGACCGTCAATACTGCATCCTGTACCCTCCTACAACAGTCTCCTACCTAACCTAACCTAACCTAACCTAACCTTTGTAACCTACAGATCTTGCGCACGGCAACAGTCAGAGCTGTGTGTAAACGTGTGAAAGATGATACCACTTTGAGACATGGAGCTCCTAGGAATGTGTAGTGTGACATAAGGCAGCATTCGAACAGTCTTCAGTTTATAAGTTCTGTGGGGATTACAACCATAAGGTGCCTTTCGATCGCGCAAGGCAACTGTCAGAGCTGTGTGTAAACATGTGAAAGAAGATACCACCTAACCTAACCTAACCTTACCTAACCTTACCTAACCTTACCTAACCTTACCTAACCTAACCTAACCTCACCTAACGGAACCTCACGGGGACCGTCAATTCTGCATCCTTTACCCTCCCACAACAGTCTTCTACCTTACCTAACCTAAACTAACCTATCTAACCTACAGATCTTGCGCACGGCAACAGTCAGAGCTGTAAATAAACATGTGAAAGATGATACCACCTCGAGACATGGAGCTCCTAGGAATGTCTAGTGTGACATTTGGCAGCATTATAACAGTCATCAGTTTATTTAGTTATGTGGGGATTACAATACTACCATAACGTACTTTTTATTCCTAGATCTAAGACTTCTGGGAGTACCAACTGAAAGGTGGAAACCATTATTTCTATGCATGTACCGCAAGATCACAGAGATTGAGATATGTTTTTCTCTGAAATCCAGAAATCCAGTGCGCCGTTAATCCGTCTCTCAGCCATGCAACTGGTGCTACTCCTCACAGAGTAGTGTTCCGTTCTTCTTATTTGGTGTCTGCTGCTTATAATAAGTCGTTCGATATAGATGTCGAAGACTTAAATGTGGTTGTGTCCGGACTAATTAGTAGAGCAACACGATGAATGGATGATGGAAGTGATTAAACTCTGGTAAAAATCGTATCACTTGTTAAACGTAATGAACGTGAATTCGCACTATTATTTTACTATGTACACCTATTGCACGGTACTGACGGTTATTAAGGTGTGTTGCCAACCGTAATCGTAGTTTCCGTTTGCGTTAGCGAGATATATACCTCAAAAAACATAATCATGCTCGGCAAGGTATGTTCGCTACCGCGATCACACGTTCTTCTTACATCAGGTAGATGTCAAGGCAAAAACACCCAGAAAGGTGTACGACTACCCTTGAGCTCACAGTTTCCCTACGCTGGCCCTCGACGCGCGCCAAACGGCAGGTTCACCGTCAGCAAGGCCTGTACGGGGCTCTGCGCCTCTGCACCAATGAGTCTGGGTGAGTATGTACCTGTGGTTTGTGTTGGTGTTAAAGGGACACTGTTGAAAAATTGATAATTTTAGCGAACAAATGGGCCTACTGCAATTCAAATTGTCCAAGTATTTTTGGTCTGACGTAACAGAAAACGAAACGATATGAGGGCATAGGCATAGAGCAACATAATCGTATCTATAGGGAGATAAGTAGACCGACACAACATGCTTACACCTAAGAAAGTGTAAACAAAATCGGTGGTCAAAAAAAATGCTCCCGACATTAATAATGCAAAAGGACCGGGCGAAGGATCGGCTCCGATCTAACCTAACCTACCAGGGACTAACACGCATAATAAAAATAGTACATGAAGGGGTGACTCACCTTGTCGTTTTCGACCTTAGGCAGACGCACCCGCCCCATCGTTGCACAAGCACACGCGACAACAATCCTGATTTCATATAATCACGAACACTCGCGACACGTCGAAACGACACGAAAACAGGATGGCGTCTCGCGCTTTTTTTTTTTTTTTTTTTTTTTTTTTTATACGCTTTTGTTGGTAGGGCCAATGGCCTCCAACCCCTGTTCAGCCCGGAGGCTCCTCAGGGAATGGTGATAGTATGGAAATACTGTAGCGTATGGCTTGCCAGGCCTAGGAGAAAAATCATCACCGCTGTTACCAGGGAAGCCCTCGAGATGGTAGAGAGGAACTTCCAGCCTGCTTGGTACCTGCCTTAACCCTAGGGCGAGGTACGCAGAGCCCGGTGTGACACCCTCCCGACAGAGTCGAGAGGGTAGTCCGGTCAATTCCGGTAAAAAACTCCTACCCGAGCCTGGTGGCGGGAGTCAGGCTCGGGAGACGGGATAGAACAGATGACGCCAGCTACTGCTTGGGCCCGGGGGCCGCAGACAGCTGACGCCGGCGGGGCCGACGGGGTTTACCCCGGGGGGGAATCCCGCCGCCGGCCAGACGGGAAAGGACAGCAGAGATGGAGGCGAGACAGGAGACGAGATCAGCGTGGACAGGCGGACGGAGACTAGAGGGGCCACGCCCGCGGGCCTCGGGAGGAGGCTTCGCGGTGGACCGAGCAGGAAGCCGGGGCTTCAGAGGACAGGAGGAAGACGAGGCTCGGTGCGGCTCCGAGCAGAGCGCGCACTTCACCGCCTCTCGCTGTTCGCAGTCCAGGGACCGGTGGGGGCCGGCGCAGTGGCGGCAGGCAGGAACAGCGGCGCGGCACACCGTAGAGATGTGCCCGTGCTGCTGACACCGGAAACATTGTGGGACCTTAGGTTGGGTACTCAGTCCCCCTTCCTTCGGAGCCCGTTTCCGTTCTTGTGTGCCAGCGGCAGTGGGCCGGCCAGAAGGAGCAGCAGGCTTCTTCTTGGCGGCGGCGGGAACCGGAGGCGGCACGGTCTGGGTGGCGGCCTCGGCCAGCTGGGGAGCTGGGGGATCCCGCGGGGCGTCCATGGGCTCCAGGGGCAGGTAGACGCCGGGGGCGGTCGAGATGTGCAGCCCCTCCAACGCGTCCAGGGCGCGGGAGGAGGACGTCACCGTGACGATGGAGAACCACGTGCGGTGCTCTGACTCTTGATGATGTTGGACAGCAACTTCATCATGGCCCCCACTGAGGTGCTTGATGCGCCTCCGCACCTCATCAGGGAGGTGCCCTCCGAACGCAGGGGTCAGAGGTGCCGGCCACCGTACCCGGTACTGGCGGGTGACGGAGGAGACCGGCACGAAGGTCTCCAGGACCGTGGCTCTGCTCTTGATGTGGCGCGGAATCATGGACCAGGCATGATTGGCTTCGGCCTGGACTTGGGGCAGCTTGGCCACGATGGTGGATGAAGCTGCGTCCACGGCCGTGCGCGCGAACAGGGACTCGAATTCCTCGGTTTGGAGCTTGGCGAACCAGTGTGCGCTTAGCTCGGGGAAAACGAGTGAGACGGTGTGCGAGTTCAGGCCGTCTCCGGTGACAACAGGGCACGGTGAATCCGGCTCCAGCCTCAGGGCCTTGGTGGAGGGGGGTCGGAATTCAGAGCTTGCTTCCGAGGACCGGTCGGAAATGCCTGACAGGGTGGCCCCGGAGGGCTCGGCCATCTGACTAGGCTTACCGCCGGGTCCAGGGTTGCAGTTCTCCGAGGTCCTTGCCTCCTTTCCCTCGGCCTGGGACGGGTCGGTGACGAGAGCGCTTCATGGTCAGCGATGTGTTCCGCATGCCACCACGACAGAGGTTGCAGTGTTCATTATATTAAATCTGATGCGTGTGCTTGTGCAACGATGGCGCGGGTGCGTCTTCCTAAGGTGGAAAACGACAAGGTGAGTCACCCTTCATGTATTATTTTTATTATGCGTGTTAGTCTAGGGTAGGTTAGGTTAGATCGGAGCCGATCCTTCGCCCGGTCCTTTTGCATTATTAATGTCGGGAGCATTTTTTTGACCACCGATTTTGACTTCCTTTCTCTGCCAAAGACAAGCAAAGGCCATTGAAAGATGAATAAGAAAAACCATGGCATTGGAAGGAGACACGACACAACTCATTGTTTTCAAGTGTTTTCAGCACACTAGGACCCAGTCGAAAATCTGCCGCTCGACGTGGAGCCGTGCGCGAGTTGCCGCCGAGCGGAATGGTCTGCCCTTGGCGGTAAGAGTTGACAACTCCGCTGGTCCTCCGCTCTTGCGCCGCTCCCGAATACAAGGAGCGACGCGGGAGTGGAGCCGGCCGCCCCCGCACGCCCTACCTGAGCGGCCGCTGCCACTCTCGTCACATTCTCGTTTCGCTACCGTGCGGGAGTGGACTCAGACGCTCTCCTCCGCCCGCCTGCCGCTGCACTTCGAGCGGCAGCAACCGCTCTGCCGCCGCTCTCGGAACGCTCTGGGGCTGGAACGGCTGCCTACCTCCACGGCGCGCTAGGCAGGGCGAGAGCCACCGCTCTGCAGAGCGCTTTGGGCCACCCGCGCGCCCTACCCCCTCCACTGCGCCACACACGCAAGCCCGACATGAGCGTTCGCTGCCGCCCTCCTTACATCCTGGCGCCGCTCTGTGTTGGAGCAGTCGCTGACGCTCTCCCGCGCCCCTCTGCCACTGCTCTGCGAAGTGCGGCAACCGCTCTGCCGCCGCTCCCGCAACGCTGTAGGGCTGGAACGGCTGCATACCTCCACGGCGCGCTACGCAGAGCGAGAGCTGCCGCTCTGCAGAGCGCTTTGGACCACCCGCGTACGCCTACCCTACCCCCACTCCAAAAATTTTGGACTTACTCTCACAGAGTCGGAGAGTCTAGTCATACAACGGCTAAGTTCTGAAAAGGACATAAAATTGCTGTATGTTTCTGAAAACCAATTTTAAAGAAATGGTTTTGCGTAGTTATCCGTTTCCACTATCTTCAGGGAAGAAAAAACCCTAAAAAACTGCAGTGAGACCTCCTCTACCAGGAAAACATAAATTTAGTGCAGTGAGCAGGAGAGAGAGAGAGAGATAGTTGAGCAAATAAAGACAGAATTCTGAAGTGAAAGTATCCTCTATAGTTTCACTAATTTCTCTGCTTTATCTCTAACTCACTGCGTGGAATTCCTATTTTCCTGGTAGAGGAGGTCTCGCTTCACCTTTTGAGTCATTTCATACTCTGAAGGAACGGACACCAAAGATTTTTGTCTCAAAGAATGCTTAATCTCTGCAAATAATTTTAGGCATGTTTTCACCTCAGAAAATTTATCTTATTTTTCTTTGTTGATAGAAGTGGAAATGTATAACTTTCAAAGATAAAGGGGGTCAGTGGTTGAGTCCAAAATTAATGAATTTGTTACATTCTTCAAACCATAATCTGTTGACCAATGCAAGGGCCTGATTTCTTAGACTGCTGTAGGCCCCAAGCATTCCAATCTCAAACAAAAGCTGAGATAAGAAAGAATTGTTTGGTTTTCCTAACTTTGGAAGTCAGGCCTATTGAAGGTAGCTTTAAAAATTTTCAAACTATTTTAATTGGGAAAGCGGTTTTGATCAAAAGCATGAAAAAGTGAAGCTTTCAAATTGCAAATTGTCAGTCACAATCTGAAAGGGATAGGGTTCTACTTCATCATCACAAACATATTTCTTTTGGTATATATTTATTTCATATTTTCTATTCACAAGAGTACATGTTATAAATTATAGCGTTGAATGTTCTCAGAGCGTGGCGTAATTCTTTGAAACGGGCAGTATACAGATATATAGAATATAACACAATGTGTGAGGATTATTGTTGTATATATTAAATTAACCCTCGACATTCCTGTAATATTGTCAATTCACCTGCCTGGTCAGGCATATTAATTTAAAGTTCCCACCATGTGTCTTTCACTTCACTCTACTTTTGGTGGTAGTTTCCTGGCTGTAAATTTGACCTCTCAGAGTACATATGAGCTCCAAATTTGTGCCATGCATGGAATGGAACATACTTTAACTAATCCGCACTCCTCTTACAAAAATGAACTAAAGGGTTCACATAATGGGGCATCTATCTTTCTAATTTAAGCACTTAAAGCCTTTTCAGCAACAATTAATTTTAAATATGACATTGAATTATCTCTATTCAGTAATCTTATTCAGTATGCATCCAAATAAATGGTTTTGGCATGTGGAATACTCCTAGCAAAATATATCAGTGTCCAGAAGTGGAGTGAGGTGAGCATTGTGGGTGTACCCTAATGAATTTTAAAGTGTTTTGACAACAGTCAAATCAAAAAGAGTGGCCTAAAATTGGTCACGTAGTTTATGAACTTCCCCTAATTTAAACACAGACTGGGACTAAGAGTATCCATGACATCCATAAGGTACATCAGTAATGAAGTTGCCATTCTCAAGATACATAGCAACACATTGCGCAGATATATCCTCAGGCATTATGGTAAAGAGGCTGCCCTCCCCAATGACTTTCCGAATGGGACACTGCTTTCCAAATTCATCACTAAACAAGGGTCTATGGTCAAGTAGCAATTCCCTTGCAATTAAAATAATACTATGAGCATCATCGTCACCTGAATTTAATGTCACTATCTTTTGAATACGAGCCTTTGACTCTCCTCTGACAGAAATGAAAGAATTGTCTCTACTGGTTGATCGGCTGTATGACTCAACAGAATACTTCACCCCAGCATGAATTAGTGTTTCATGAGTGAAGGCTTTCTCATGTCGAATTGACATCCTGTGGAACAGACAATCTGATTCTTCACCTGTAAGAATTACCCATTTCCCCTTTCCTGGCAGCAAGGACTGTTTCACACGTACAAATGATTTGAGTAGTGGCCTTCCTGATAAATTTTCACAATACTCAACGGTACGCTCTGTCCTAGCATACTTGTCGCACAACTGTGGCAATGCTTTGAAGGTTGTAAATTTGTTAACAATCTCCTTAGCAATAGAGGAACATCCTTTTTTTAATTCTAGTAGAGACTTATTTGCTCCTTCAAACGCAAACGCAAAATTTGTCCAGCCTGGTCCTAGGAATTGTAAGCTTTTTTTCATGTGTATCAACAGATGAATATTGTAACGCATCTCCTCTTTTCCAAAGTACTCTTGAAAAAGAAACACATATCTTAACAATAAGAGATGAGCCGCATCCAAATCTTTATCTGATATTGAATCACTCATTATAATGTGAAGAGCTGCACATAACAAACCAAAATGGCTGACATATTTCTCAGGAATAATGTTTAAAAGGCAAGGTACAGCATAAAAAAGAATCCAAGCAAGCCACTCATTGGCTTTCCATGATGCAAAGGAAAGGAAATCCCTAGGGGCTCTGGGGAGTGAAGAGGGAGGTCTGATAGAAAGAAAGCGATTGTTAATCGCTAACATTCTTATATCTGACCCAATAAAAAATGTATAAGCAGCACTTTCATGCAGAACTTCAACATGATGCTTTCCATTACCTAACATTATGCTGTGCATAATATCAGGTCGAACACCTTTCACTAAATCAAAGTAATGCAGGTTTTGTAGTGGGGTTGGCCCTATTAGTCCTCTTACACGCCTATTCTTTTTGTTACGAACCAAAGTTCTATTTGCTAAGGCCTGCCTAGCATCGCTTAACATATCCTCATGAGTCCTTTCATCCACTGCATCATTGTCACCAATTGTGTATCTGACACCAACCCGAGTGCTCTCTGGATTATGGAAACAAAGTGTACAGCCATAATGCCCAGAAAAGGCAGTTGTGTTCAAAATCTTACTCCTGGCAACAGAATCAACACAAGCGCACAGGGGAACAACTTTGGTGATTATTTTCTTCCCATTAAAGTTCCAACTTACGCCTAAATTAGCTAAATCATTTGCTTGATTTACAAATGGATGGAGGAATGTTTGCATGTTTGGATCTTTCTTACCAACATATAGAGATGCTAGAATCATGTACTTTGAACGCATACTGTGAGGCAATTCATTAATCTGCAAATAAATTGGCCAGCAGGTTTGCCTCCCTGATTTACCACCAACAGGAAATCCATCAGTATTAAATATGTAGGACATATTGTACCAATAAGACAATACACCACCTGGAGCACTTAGTTTAGAATACAACTCTCCATCATAAATATCTTCTAAAGCATGTGCATCTTTTTTTTGTCTCTGAAATCTATGCTGCAAGGCATCAACAAAAGCTCGGTCTTGCAGAAATTCTTTCACTTGATCACTTATACTCAATGTCACAAAAAAACTCTTGCACTTATCCACTTGAGTAACTTTGCCACAAGCACATTTGATTGAGAGTTCAGGGAAACTTTCTTTCAGACCTAGATATCGCTGGCAGTAGAAACAGCACAGGTGATAAGACACCTTATCCTTACCAGCAGCCATGTACTTGTTGAAAAAATACTTTGTTGCTTTCACCACCTCCCGTCCTAACACAGAGTTGAACATCTGCAGAATATCAACTATTGCTGCCCATGGAAGCTTATACCGAAGACCAAACGCCAAGCACATAAGCAGGACATCTCCTCTAGTAGTGTCCGTGTCTGGTGATAATGGTGTTTGCAGGTACAGAACATCGTCTATGGGCGTTACGTTGTCATCAGCTGGGACCTCATCAGTAAGGATGTTACCCGTCATATTTGGCACGTTTGTGTTGCCAGATTCATCAGGAGCTTCATCGTTGTCAGAGAGGGACTGAAACCAAAGGGAACGATTAACTTTTCATCAGATTGGTGATCTTATTGTGAAGGAGATGGTCAATTTTAGGTGTGAACACAAGGCACAGACAAACTTACACTTGTTGAGTCTGAAGAAAAGCTTGAGTTTCTTGGGTCAGAGGACAAATTGTCATTTGTTGAATCACAGGAATATGATGATTCTGAAATCCTTCTTTCATCTTCATTTGCCTGAAAACACTATGAACGACACGTTAAAAACAACCGACATGTCACTAAAAGCAGACATTACAGAATACAAAACTGACCGTCCTTGGACATCCCACATCCCACAGGACTCCATCGACTTCAACTTCAAACACATCTACACTGTTCCCAGAAGTGCCTCCTTGATCTGGAAGATCGGTGGGCGATACCTGCAAACAAAGAGCAAAGAGCACACAGGGTAAAATATGCCAACTTACACTAGCCTGATTTACTCAACATTTTTAAAAACTAACCTGTACAACAGATCCCGCCAGTGGGCGAATACTTTGCAGAAATCGACGCCTAGTTCTACTTGACATGTTCATGGAATAAAAGCTCGTTTTCTTTCCCCGCATCTCTTTGCCCCTAACTGTTAGATAAAAACGAGCAACGAAAAGAAATTTAGAAGTTTTGCGTATCGCTGTCAATGCAAGGAGCCAGACACTAGCAGACACCCGTAAACGAAAACAACGCAGTGCTAGTCAAGTGAAGGACTTTTACCATCAACCCAATTATTAAGAAACGAGTTTAAGCCCCATCACCAGAGTCGAGACAAGTGTTTTTAAATACATAATTTATTTTTCCACAGTCAGCGACCGGTACCGTACGAGAATATTCATAACATGATTTTTTTTTCTGTTTATTTTGAGCTGATCAGTGCGTGCGTGGAGGGGAGAACGCGTCACCACGACCACGCTGCGAACGGGACGCCAACGCCGCCATTTTCTCTCGCCACTCGTCCTCGTTGTATCAAGTGCATCGCGTAGGTTTTGGCTCGCTTTTGTTGTTTTTTTTTTGTATTTTTACATTTTCACTATGAGTAGCGAGAAGGAGTATCGCATCTCCGTGCTGTACGTTGATAAAGAAACCGAGGTTCTCAGCCATACTAGAATTATTGGGTACGAACCGCCGCAGTCCCTCAGGGACCCCTTGCCTGTCGAGAGAGCTTTTAAAGTAAAGTCTGAAAAGTGGTCCACTAACAACGACAATTGCTACTGGGCTATCATTGAAGGGATTGGTTGTGAGTATTTAAGTTTCCTTTCCTTCGTTGTCACGAAATTTAAGGAGACTGAAAATATGCTGGTTATGACTTCTGTTGCAGTGACTGATGAAGGTGCCAAGTATGCCAGGCAGTTTCACCGGGCGAATGAGAATGAACTGAACAGACGGAATGTGAAATATCTGGTAGAGAACTATCAGTCAGCTCCAGTTCCGTCGGATTCAGAAAACATTTCTGTGCATCCAATTGAACAAGAGGTTTGTGTTAAACCACACGTTGTTTATTGTTCTTTGCACTTCCAGTCTATTTCCTTAAGTAATACGCTCTCTTTTCTAGTATTACGAAACCAGCAATGCTATAGTAGCAAGCAGTATTGCTGCTGGTGAATCAATTCTCCGAGGGAAGGATAAGCGGTCTCCGGTGGATTCAGATGATGCTGATTCAGAACAAGATTCGGACCCTCCTGTGCATGGTAATGTTCATTTCAAGTTCCAAGTGTGAAAATGATGTGGATAGAAATGTAAGTGTAGACTAATGTTACCACACTTATCAGTACTCATGGATCAAACCCTTCCTCTTTGGCAGGTTCTACCCGTTCCAAACAGGACAAGAATCTTAAACAAGGACCCGTCCAGTCAGGGCCAAATTGCCAGAGGCAGCAGAAGTCTGCGGCTTCCAGCTCAGGATCGAGCCACTCCAAGCCTGGACCAAGCCACCAGGATCTGCTTTCACCTCCTCCACGCCCCGCTCCTTTTCTTGATGAATCCGCACCTCAAAATCAACCTCAAACTGTGACCTCAACTGTGACTCCAACTACTGTGACCTCAACTGTGACCGCAACTACTGTGACCTCAACTTTGACCGCTCCTGTGACCTCAACTGTGATCGCACCTGTGATCTCAACTCTGACCGCACCTGTGACCTCAACTGTGACCGCAACTACTGTGACTGCACCTGCACCCTTGCCTGAACCTTTCCCTGCACCTCTGCTTGCACCTCATTGTGACCATAGTTGCCGCAAGTGTGGGGCGCAGGGATTGGTTCTTATTGATGACAGGATAAAATCAATTGAGGCCAAAGTGGACAGTCTTATAGGTATTTGTTTTGTCTTGTTTTCGTGGTCATTTATCAGTGTAGCATGTATTACTGACACAAACTTTCATCCACACTTTGCAGCTATGATGGGTGGTAGGACTCCTGTCACGACTGGAAGGAATATTTTTGGGAAAGCCGTTATCGATGGCAAGGTGAGTGAGCCTTTCCAATAAAACTAAGTGAGTTTGTGCTTTAGTTCATGGATTGTCAATTTTTTTTCTTGTTGCAGGTCATTCTTGGCACAGAAAAGAACGGTGATGCAATACAGTGCAGTGAGGGCTGTTGGTTCTACATGTACCACTGTTCGGAGGTAGCGGACTGGATTGGCACTCTTTTGAAAGGAGTTTTTGGAGAGAGAGCCATGTTCATGCGGTGCAAGCCACAGTATGAAGACTGTGTGGCTTTCTCTGATTCGTTTCTTGAGGTGGCTCGAGGTAAGCATTGTGAATTACTCTGGGTGTGGTTTCTGTTTAGCTGTTGTACCATATGTCATTAAATTTTTTCTTCCTCCAACAGTCATGTATGATGACTTTCTGAAGAGGCTTGAAAATACATTTAGAGAAGCGCATGAGCGCAACCCCAATGATGTTCTCTCTCTGAAGAGAATGGAGGTCATTGTGACGGGGAGAGCTACAATGCTAAGGCAGTTTGCAGCAAGACTCTCTGACCAGGCAGAGAGCATGCTCAAAGCGTTCAGGAAAACACACAGCATCACAACTCCAAGGGTAAAGAAGGCCAAGCAAGACAGAGTCAAAAAGGGAAGGAGCCCAGCTGCTGCAAGAAAAATTATAACAATTCCATCCTCGGTGACACCCAAAAGAAGAAGGTAAGTTTTATTTTAAGTAGTGTTCACATATTGCTGAGAACCTGATCGTTTCTGGCCTATGCAGTATTTTTTTTTAAACTATTTTTTTGTGCTTTAGGGTCACTGTTGCTGTCGGATTCTCTACCAAAGTGAGTTTTGTTGTGTTCTTCAACTGATTATTCCTCAAACTTTGTTACATCGTGCACATTGCTAACTGCCATCCTTTTTCTTTTCAGGTCAACTAACCAATTACATCCAGGAAGCCCTCAACGTAGACATCTTTTGTCACCAATCCATTCAAACAACTCGCCTTTAAATTCTGCAAATAAATCTATAAATTTCAATAGTGAAAATGACAGTGATCCAGAGTTTTTTGAAGATTTGCACTCCATCTCTGAGCGTAATGGATTGACTTATCATAACTTATAACCAGTGCATGTTCCTTAAATTTTTTCTGCTCTGCACCAATATTCAACTGAAATTAATTGTCCAATTAGTTCCTCTTACTTGTTGCTAACTGGTGAACACCAGCATAAAAATGTATAAATTGTAGAATACAAATGGATATATTTTGGTTGTGCTCTTGACAGCAATTAATATTTATTAAAAAGTGTGTATGAACCAGATTTTTGACCAAATATTTAGGGCCCTAATGTAGCACTATTTTAGTATTGAAACTTGTTGTGAACAATGTAATGTAATTGGAAGTTTATTTCAAGGCCTTCAATTTCAACTCAAATTGTCCTATTAGTTCCTCTTACTTGTTGCTAACTGGTGAACACCAGCATTAAAATGTATAAATTGTATAATAAAAATGGATATATTTTGGTTGTGCTCTTGACAGCAGTTAATATTAAAAAATGTATATAACTAGATTTTTAGCCAAATATTTAGGGCCCTAATGTAGCACTATTTTAGCATTGAAACTTGTTGTGAACAATGTAATGTAATTGGAAGTTTATTTCAAGGCCTTCAATTTCAACTCAAATTGTCCTATTAGTTCCTCTTACTTGTTGCTAACAGGTGAACACCAGCATTAAAATGTATAAATTGTATAATAAAAATGGATATATTTTGGTTGTGCTCTTGACAGCAGTTAATAATAAAAAATGTATATAACTAGATTTTTAGCCAAATATTTAGGGCCTTAATGTAGCACTATTTTAGTATTGAAACTTGTTGTGAACAATGTAATGTAATTGGAAGTTTATTTCAAGGCCTTCAATTTTTACTGGCTTTCTCTCCTGTGGGACTGTGGGGTAGGCACCTTTACACACATGGCTACTGTATGGGTTGTCTATCTTGCAAATGGCAGGCGCTCCCACTCTCAATGTAGCCTATGGGTTGTCTTCCAAAGTGTTACAAATCATGTGGGACTGTAGAATCTGTTGACACATTTACAAAGTCTGTAGTATATTTTAAGTATTCTGAACAGTGTGATATACAACTAATACTACCAAACAGGCAGTGTCTTTTGTGCTCATCTATGCTCAAATAAACAATTTGTACCAGCAACCTGTATTTCTCTCCCTACGGGGGTCCATCCTTACACGACCTACTGATTTGCGGGCAATCCCACCAAATAAATGCATGTGGTTTATGGACGGTCCCCACAAAATAAATGGACGGGATTTACGGCGGCCCCCCAGAAGATGCAAGAGCGCACGCTACCGCTCCCGCGCCGCTGCGGTTCCACTCGGTAGAGTGGCAGAGGAGCGATGCCAGCCGCTCGTACGCCAGCCCTGCCCGGCGAAGAGCGTCACGCTCCGCTCTTGAGGCCGCTTACGTCCGCTCCCACACTGCAAGAGCGTCGCGGACCACCCTCGGCCCGCCCGCGCGCTGCTCTGCGCCAGAGCGGCAGCGGCCGCTCCCCCTCGGCCCGCGTGCCGCTGCGCGGAGAGTGGAATATGGCCAACTTCCACCCGCGCTCCGCTCTCGCAGCGCCCTTGCGAGCCTTGCGCGCCGCTCTTGGCGCGCTCAAGACCGGCTGCAGCGGCTCTGCGGCAGCGGTATGGCATGTCTTAACGTAATCAAAATTTCTCTTTTCTCTTCCAGGTGATTTCAATTGTGCATGCTTTGTTGATGGTTTTAGACGTAGACTAACAGGGTTTGTTTGTATTTTAGATGTGTCTCCGAATCTCATTTTCGTCCGAAACCTCTCTCGACCTGATCTTCCGCGTACGGCAAGTGCAAACGGACATGTTGTCTCAACAGCCGTTTCAAACCACCTTTTGTCGCTTAGTTCATAATTGTTTAAACACTATTTTCAATGTGAACAAAATAACGTATCTCTATGCGATTTTTTAAAAGGTTGGAATCATACAAAATCGTTTCCCGCGCCTTCCTACCCCTATCAGGAGAAACAACCCAACGGCAAGAAAATATCGTTAAAAAAGTGTCAAATTTTTCAGTTTTTTTCGGATTTTGAGTTGGGTGCAGTTGCTTTCAGACGCAAATACAAGCGAGACGTTGCATAAATGTCATGATGATCCCAATAGTGGCCAGGGCACTATTTTTAAGGCCATTTACTGTCTGAGGTTAAGAATAATGTTAGGCGCTACAGCTCAGTGTCAGCTGTGTCAAAAAATCAAGATTGATGGGAAGAGTCGCCCTGGTTTGATAGAATCAAGCCGCATCAACACGGAACCTATTGATGTCAATACTACAGACCTTGTATGCCCCTAGCCTCGTTTGATGAGTAGATTCACTTAGCTGTGTGAAGCATTTTCCAACTCCGCTTTTTTACAGATCTTTCGCACGGCAACTGTCAGAGCTGTGTGTAAACATGTGAAAGAAGATACCACCTAACCTTACCTCACCTAACCTAACCTAACCAACCTAACCTAACCAACCTAACCTAACCTTACCTAACCTAACCTAACCTCACCTCACGGGGACCGTCAATACTGCATCCTGTACCCTCCTACAACAGTCTCCTACCTAACCTTACCTAACCTAACCTAACCTTTGTAACCTACAGATCTTGCGCACGGCAACAGTCAGAGCTGTGTGTAAACGTGTGAAAAATGATACCACTTTGAGACATGGAGCTCCTAGGAATGTGTAGTGTGACATAAGGCAGCATTCGAACAGTCATCAGTTTATTAAGTTATGTGGGGATTACAATACTACCATAAGGTGCCTTTCGATCGCGCAAGGCAACTGTCAGAGCTGTGTGTAAACATGTGAAAGAAGATACCACCTAACCTAACCTAACCTTACCTAACCTTACCTAACCTTACCTAACCTTACCTAACCTAACCTAACCTAACCTCACCTAACGGAACCTCACGGGGACCGTCAATTCTGCATCCTTTACCCTCCCACAACAGTCTCCTACCTAACCTAACCTAACCTTACCTATCTAACCTACAGATCTTGCGCACGGCAACAGTCAGAGCTGTAAATAAACATGTGAAAGATGATACCACCTTGAGACATGGAGCTCCTAGGAATGTCTAGTGTGACATTAGGCAGCATTATAACAGTCATCAGTTTATTAAGTTATGTGGGGATTACAATACTACCATAACGTGCTTTTTATTCCTAGATCTAAGACTTCTGGGAGTACCAACTGAAAGGTGGAAACCATTATTTCTATGCATGTACCGCAAGATCACAGAGATTGAGATATGTTTTTCTCTGAAATCCAGAAATCCAGTGCGCCGTTAATCCGTCTCTCAGCCATGCAACTGGTGCTACTCCTCACAGAGTAGTGTTCCGTTCTTCTTATTTGGTGTCTGCTGCTTATAATAAGTCGTTCGATATAGATGTCGAAGACTTAAATGTGGTTGTGTCCGGACTAATTAGTAGAGCAACACGATGAATGGATGATGGAAGTGATTAAACTCTGGTAAAAATCGTATCACTTGTTAAACGTAATGAAAGTGAATTCGCACTATTATTTTACTATGTACACCTATTGCACGGTACTGACGGTTATTAAGGTGTGTTGCCAACCGTAATCGTAGTTTCCGTTTGCGTTAGCGAGATATATACCTCAAAAAACATAATCATGCTCGGCAAGGTATGTTCGCTACCGCGATCACACGTTCTTCTTACATCAGGTAGATGTCAAGGCAAAAACACCCAGAAAGGTGTACGACTACCCTTGAGCTCACAGTTTCCCTACGCTGGTCCTCGACGCGCGCCAAACGGCAGGTTCACCGTCAGCAAGGCCTGTACGGGGCTCTGCGCTTCTGCACCAATGAGTCTGGGTGAGTATGTACCTGTGGTTTGTGTTGGTGTTAAAGGGACACTGTTGAAAAATTGATAATTTTAGCGAACAAATGGGCCTACTGCAATTCAGATTGTCCAAGTATTTTTGGTCTGAAGTCACAGAAAACGAAACGATATGAGGGCATAAGCATAGAGCAACATAATCGTATGTATAGGGAGATAAGTAGACGGACACAACATGCTTATACCTAAGAAGGTGTAAGACGAGCCGTAAGCACACAGGTTTCCCACGCTGGCCTTCGGCGTGAACCAAACTGTGTGCCACAAGGTGATCTGATATTTCTTTTCAGTTCGTTTAAAAAATCGCATGGAAATACGTTATATTGTTCACATTGAAAATAGTGTTTAAACAATTATGAACTAAGCGACAAAAGGTCGTTTGAAACGGCTGTTGAGACAACACGATAATGTTTGGTGTTAACTCTCAGATAACAAGACAGGCATGGAGAACGCTTTAGCGTCCTCGGACGGACTCGTTCTTTGAGTTTTGAGGGGGAAAAAGGTTTTTCGAGATTTGCATACTTCTCATAAATACAGTTTCTGCACAATCAGTATTTGTAATATTTTTTTTAAATTCTGTGTTTTTTTTGCGTCTTAACCGGACCTAGCCACTGATCTATTACTCCGGGCCCTGCAGAGTACGCGAAAGGCGATCGTTGACTGCAGGCGACGGATGGTCCCAAGACAAACTCCCACCGATCTGCGGTCCCTCAAAACGAGTTCCGTTAGTTTGTTTTTTTTTTTTTTCTTTTTAGAAATCTGATATGTAATTTCGAAACAAGATCAATGCCCAACCGAAACGCCCCCAAATCAGAATCCTTGCGTTACGCAGTTTTCGAGATGAATCGGGGTCACTGCAATCCCTCAAAATTTCAGCCTCCTAGCTCAATTTTTGTGGTAGTTACAAAGCCTTTGACGTTCTGTGTCTGAAGGGGTCATTTTGACCCTAGCCACTAAACACGTTGTAATTTTTCACATACTGCACTCTAATTGCCCCTAAACACTGTGTACACTGTTTACTGATTTATTAATTCTGTGCAAGTCAAATGAATAGTTGGGAAGGTTGACGGAGGCCACATAGACGCCTTATCGAGAAGAAAATACCTTTAGCGCGAGCGAAGCGACTGCGGTCGTCTGACAAGCCTGATATGCTCTGTTTTGACCACTGGCACCAGCAGTAACACCTGAGGTCCATTTCTGAAATGAAACTGGGGATTATACACTGGGCGTCAATTTAGTGCCCACTTATGGTCAGCGCGACCATTTCTACGTTATTCAAGTTAGAACGTTGAAATTTGGTACAGACCTGCCTAAAACATTGGGCGAACCTACCATAGCGTTACGTTCCTTAAAACGCTTCGGCATGTACCCGTGCAAGCCATTTTGGAAAACAGTGAATTTTAAAATCGTTTTTTTTTTTTTACAAAAAATGGTTTGATGCGGAGCACAGGCGCAAAATCGGTGGTCAAAAAAAATGCTCCCGACATTAATAATGCAAAAGGACCGGGCGAAGGATCGGCTCCGATCTAACCTAACCTACCCTAGACTAACACGCATAATAAAAATAATACATGAAGGGGTGACTTACCTTGTCGTTTTCCACCTTAGGAAGACGCACCCACGCTATCGTTGCACAAGCACACGCGACATGAAGGGGTGACTCACCTTGTCGTTTTCCACCTTAGGAAGACGCACCCGCGCTATCGTTGCACAAGCACACGCGACAACAATCCTGATTTCATATAATCACGAACACTCGCGACACGTCGAAACGACACGAAAACAGGATGGCGTCTCGCGCGGGAATCGCCCAGTATATATACTTTCGTGGTGTTCCACGTGCGCGCGCATGCGGAACACCACAAAAGTATATATACTGGGCGATTCCCGCGCGAGACGCCATCCTGTTTTCGTGTCGTTTCGACGTGTCGCGAGTGTTCGTGATTATATGAAATCAGGATTGTTGTCGCGTGTGCTTGTGCAACGATAGCGCGGGTGCGTCTTCCTAAGGTGGAATACGACAAGGTGAGTCACTCCTTCATGTATTATTTTTATTATGCGTGTTAGTCTAGGGTAGGTTGGGTTAGATCGGAGCCGATCCTTCGCCCGGTCCTTTTGCATTATTAATGTCGGGAGAATTTTTTTGACCACCGATTTTGTTAGTTTTAGGTTAGGTTAGGTCCTGTCAGAGACCGGTTTCATGACTTGTAGTGAGCGGTTCTCTTTAGGACCAAATTCATGTTAGGCCGAAATACAGCGCGTGCGTGTTGGGTTAGCTAATAATGGTGTTGGTTCAAACCTTGGTGTTTTAACGTACTGATCTTTGTTATTGCTGTTTTTATCCCATTTTTGCACCTACCCAAAACACTTCCTTTTTCTGCCAAAGACCAGCAAAGGCCATTGAAAGATGATTAAGAAAAACCATGGCATTGGAAGGAGACACGACACAACTCCTTGTTTTCAAGTGTTTTCAGCACACTAGTATGTCTTAACGTAATCAAAATTTCTCTTTTCTCTTCCAGGTGATTTCAATTGTGCATGCTTTGTTGATGGTTTTAGACGTAGACTAACAGGGTTTGTTTGTATTTTAGATGCGTCTCCGAATCTCATTTTCGTCCGAAACCTCTCTCGACCTGATCTTCCGCGTACGGCAAGTGCAAACGGACATGTTGTCTCAACAGCCGTTTCAAACCACCTTTTGTCGCTTAGTTCATAATTGTTTAAACACTATTTTCAATGTGAACAATATAACGTATCTCTATGCGATTTTTTAAAAGGTTGGAATCATACAAAATCGTTTCCCGCGCCTTCCTACCCCTATCAGGAGAAACAACCCAACGGCAAGAAAATATCGTTAAAAAGTGTCAAATTTTTCAGTTTTTTTCGGATTTTGCGTTGGGTGCAGTTGCTTTCAGACGCAAATACAAGCGAGACGTTGCATAAATGTCATGATGATCCCAATAGTGGCCACAGGGGCACTTTTTTTAAGGCCATTTACTGTCTGAGGTTAAGAATAATGTTAGGCGCTACAGCTCAGTGTCAGCTGTGTCAAAAAATCAAGATTGATGGGAAGAGTCGCCCTGGTTTGATAGAATCAAGCCGCATCAACACGGAACCTATTGATGTCAATACTACAGACCTTGTATGCCCCTAGCCTCGTTTGATGAGTAGATTCACTTAGCTGTGTGAAGCATTTTCCAACTCCGCTTTTTTACAGATCTTTCGCACGGCAACTGTCAGAGCTGTGTGTAAACATGTGAAAGAAGATACCACCTAACCTTACCTCACCTAACCTAACCTAACCAACCTAACCTAACCTACCTCACCTAACCAACCTAACCTAACCAACCTAACCTCACGGGGACCGTCAATACTGCATCCTGTACCCTCCTACAACAGTCTCCTACCTAACCTTACCTAACCAAACCTAACCTTTGTAACCTACAGATCTTGCGCACGGCAACAGTCAGAGCTGTGTGTAAACGTGTGAAAGATGATACCACTTTGAGACATGGAGCTCCTAGGAATGTGTAGTGTGACATAAGGCAGCATTCGAACAGTCATCAGTTTATTAAGTTATGTGGGGATTACAATACTACCATAAGGTGCCTTTCGATCGCGCAAGGCAACTGTCAGAGCTGTGTGTAAACATGTGAAAGAAGATACCACCTAACCTAACCTAACCTTACCTAACCTTACCTAACCTTACCTAACCTTACCTAACCTAACCTAACCTAACCTCACCTAACGGAACCTCACGGGGACCGTCAATTCTGCATCCTTTACCCTCCCACAACAGTCTCCTACCTAACCTAACCTAACCTTACCTATCTAACCTACAGATCTTGCGCACGGCAACAGTCAGAGCTGTAAATAAACATGTGAAAGATGATACCACCTTGAGACATGGAGCTCCTAGGAATGTCTAGTGTGACATTAGGCAGCATTATAACAGTCATCAGTTTATTAAGTTATGTGGGGATTACAATACTACCATAACGTGCTTTTTATTCCTAGATCTAAGACTTCTGGGAGTACCAACTGAAAGGTGGAAACCATTATTTCTATGCATGTACCGCAAGATCACAGAGATTGAGATATGTTTTTCTCTGAAATCCAGAAATCCAGTGCGCCGTTAATCCGTCTCTCAGCCATGCAACTGGTGCTACTCCTCACAGAGTAGTGTTCCGTTCTTCTTATTTGGTGTCTGCTGCTTATAATAAGTCGTTCGATATAGATGTCGAAGACTTAAATGTGGTTGTGTCCGGACTAATTAGTAGAGCAACACGATGAATGGATGATGGAAGTGATTAAACTCTGGTAAAAATCGTATCACTTGTTAAACGTAATGAAAGTGAATTCGCACTATTATTTTACTATGTACACCTATTGCACGGTACTGACGGTTATTAAGGTGTGTTGCCAACCGTAATCGTAGTTTCCGTTTGCGTTAGCGAGATATATACCTCAAAAAACATAATCATGCTCGGCAAGGTATGTTCGCTACCGCGATCACACGTTCTTCTTACATCAGGTAGATGTCAAGGCAAAAACACCCAGAAAGGTGTACGACTACCCTTGAGCTCACAGTTTCCCTACGCTGGTCCTCGACGCGCGCCAAACGGCAGGTTCACCGTCAGCAAGGCCTGTACGGGGCTCTGCGCTTCTGCACCAATGAGTCTGGGTGAGTATGTACCTGTGGTTTGTGTTGGTGTTAAAGGGACACTGTTGAAAAATTGATAATTTTAGCGAACAAATGGGCCTACTGCAATTCAGATTGTCCAAGTATTTTTGGTCTGAAGTCACAGAAAACGAAACGATATGAGGGCATAAGCATAGAGCAACATAATCGTATGTATAGGGAGATAAGTAGACGGACACAACATGCTTATACCTAAGAAGGTGTAAGACGAGCCGTAAGCACACAGGTTTCCCACGCTGGCCTTCGGCGTGAACCAAACTGTGTGCCACAAGGTGATCTGATATTTCTTTTCAGTTCGTTTAAAAAATCGCATGGAAATACGTTATATTGTTCACATTGAAAATAGTGTTTAAACAATTATGAACTAAGCGACAGAAGGTCGTTTGAAACGGCTGTTGAGACAACACGATAATGTTTGGTGTTAACTCTCAGATAACAAGACAGGCATGGAGAACGCTTTAGCGTCCTCGGACGGACTCGTTCTTTGAGTTTTGAGGGGGAAAAAGGTTTTTCGAGATTTGCATACTTCTCATAAATACAGTTTCTGCACAATCAGTATTTGTAATATTTTTTTTAAATTCTGTGTTTTTTTTGCGTCTTAACCGGACCTAGCCACTGATCTATTACTCCGGGCCCTGCAGAGTACGCGAAAGGCGATCGTTGACTGCAGGCGACGAATGGTCCCAAGACCAACTCCCACCGATCTGCGGTCCCTCAAAACGAGTTTCCTTAGTTTGTTTTTTTTTCTTTTAAGAAATCTACTATATAATTTCGAAACAAGATCAATGCCCAACCGAAACGCCCCCAAATCAGAATCCTTGCGTTACGCAGTTTTCGAGATGAATCGGGGTCACTGCAATCCCTGAAAATTTCAGCCTCCTAGCTCAAGTTTTGTAGTAGTTACAAAGCCTTTGACGTTCTTTGTCTGAAGGGGTCATTTTGACCCTAGCCACTAAACACGTTGTAATTTTTCACATACTGCACTCTAATTGCCCCTAAACACTGTGTACACTGTTTACTGATTTATTAATTCTGTGCAAGTCAAATGAATAGTTGGGAAGGTTGACGGAGGCCACATAGACGCCTTATCGAGAAGAAAATACCTTTAGCGCGAGCGAAGCGACTGCGGTCGTCTGACAAGCCTGATATGCTCTGTTTTGACCACTGGCACCAGCAGTAACACCTGAGGTCCATTTCTGAAATGAAACTGGGGATTATACACTGGGCGTCAATTTAGTGCCCACTTATGGTCAGCGCGACCATTTCTACGTTATTCAAGTTAGAACGTTGAAATTTGGTACAGACCTGCCTAAAACATTGGGCGAACCTACCATAGCGTTACGTTCCTTAAAACGCTTCGGCATGTACCCGTGCAAGCCATTTTGGAAAACAGTGAATTTTAAAATCGTTTTTTTTTTTTTTTACAAAAAATGGTTTGATGCGGAGCACAGGCGCAAAATCGGTGGTCAAAAAAAATGCTCCCGATATTAATAATGCAAAAGGACCGGGCGAAGGATCGGCTCCGATCTAACCTAACCTACCCTAGACTAACACGCATAATAAGAATAATACATGAAGGGGTGACTTACCTTGTCGTTTTCCACCTTAGGAAGACGCACCCACGCTATCGTTGCACAAGCACACGCGACATGAAGGGGTGACTCACCTTGTCGTTTTCCACCTTAGGAAAACGCACCCGCGCTATCGTTGCACAAGCACACGCGACAACAATCCTGATTTCATATAATCACGAACACTCGCGACACGTCGAAACGACACGAAAACAGGATGGCGTCTCGCGCGGGAATCGCCCAGTATATATACTTTCGTGGTGTTCCACGTGCGCGCGCATGCGGAACACCACAAAAGTATATATACTGGGCGATTCCCGCGCGAGACGCCATCCTGTTTTCGTGTCGTTTCGACGTGTCGCGAGTGTTCGTGATTATATGAAATCAGGATTGTTGTCGCGTGTGCTTGTGCAACGATAGCGCGGGTGCGTCTTCCTAAGGTGGAATACGACAAGGTGAGTCACTCCTTCATGTATTATTTTTATTATGCGTGTTAGTCTAGGGTAGGTTAGGTTAGATCGGAGCCGATCCTTCGCCCGGTCCTTTTGCATTATTAATGTCGGGAGAATTTTTTTTGACCACCGATTTTGTTAGTTTTAGGTTAGGTTAGGTCCTGTCAGAGACCGGTTTCATGACTTGTAGTGAGCGGTCCTCTTTAGGACCAAATTCATGTTAGGCCGAAATACAGCGCGTGCGTGTTGGGTTAGCTAATAATGGTGTTGGTTCAAACCTTGGTGTTTTAACGTACTGATCTTTGTTATTGCTGTTTTTATCCCATTTTTGCACCTACCCAAAACACTTCCTTTTTCTGCCAAAGACCAGCAAAGGCCATTGAAAGATGATTAAGAAAAACCATGGCATTGGAAGGAGACACGACACAACTCATTGTTTTCAAGTGTTTTCAGCACACTAGTATGTCTTAACGTAATCAAAATTTCTCTTTTCTCTTCCAGGTGATTTCAATTGTGCATGCTTTGTTGATGGTTTTAGACGTAGACTAACAGGGTTTGTTTGTATTTTAGATGCGTCTCCGAATCTCATTTTCGTCCGAAACCTCTCTCGACCTGATCTTCCGCGTACGGCAAGTGCAAACGGACATGTTGTCTCAACAGCCGTTTCAAACCACCTTTTGTCGCTTAGTTCATAATTGTTTAAACACTATTTTCAATGTGAACAAAATAACGTATCTCTATGCGATTTTTTAAAAGGTTGGAATCATACAAAATCGTTTCCCGCGCCTTCCTACCCCTATCAGGAGAAACAACCCAACGGCAAGAAAATATCGTTAAAAGTGTCAAATTTTTCAGTTTTTTTCGGATTTTGCGTTGGGTGCAGTTGCTTTCAGACGCAAATACAAGCGAGACGTTGCATAAATGTCATGATGATCCCAATAGTGGCCACAGGGGCACTATTTTTAAGGCCATTTACTGTCTGAGGTTAAGAATAATGTTAGGCGCTACAGCTCAGTGTCAGCTGTGTCAAAAAATCAAGATTGATGGGAAGAGTCGCCCTGGTTTGATAGAATCAAGCCGCATCAACACGGAACCTATTGATGTCAATACTACAGACCTTGTATGCCCCTAGCCTCGTTTGATGAGTAGATTCACTTGGCTGTGTGAAGCATTTTCCAACTCCGCTTTTTTACAGATCTTTCGCACGGCAACTGTCAGAGCTGTGTGTAAACATGTGAAAGAAGATACCACCTAACCTTACCTCACCTAACCTAACCTAACCTAACCTAACCTAACCTAACCTACCTAACCTAACCTTACCTAACCTAACCTAACCTAACCTCACCTCACGGGGACCGTCAATACTGCATCCTGTACCCTCCTACAACAGTCTCCTACCTAACCTAACCTAACCTAACCTAACCTTTCTAACCTACAGATCTTGCGCACGGCAACAGTCAGAGCTGTGTGTAAACGTGTGAAAGATGATACCACTTTGAGACATGGAGCTCCTAGGAATGTGTAGTGTGACATAAGGCAGCATTCGAACAGTCATCAGTTTATTAAGTTATGTGGGGATTACAATACTACCATAAGGTGCCTTTCGATCGCGCAAGGCAACTGTCAGAGCTGTGTGTAAACATGTGAAAGAAGATACCACCTAACCTAACCTAACCTTACCTAACCTTACCTAACCTTACCTAACCTTACCTAACCTAACCTAACCTAACCTCACCTAACGGAACCTCACGGGGACCGTCAATTCTGCATCCTTTACCCTCCCACAACAGTCTCCTACCTAACCTAACCTAACCTTACCTATCTAACCTACAGATCTTGCGCACGGCAACAGTCAGAGCTGTAAATAAACATGTGAAAGATGATACCACCTTGAGACATGGAGCTCCTAGGAATGTCTAGTGTGACATTAGGCAGCATTATAACAGTCATCAGTTTATTAAGTTATGTGGGGATTACAATACTACCATAACGTGCTTTTTATTCCTAGATCTAAGACTTCTGGGAGTACCAACTGAAAGGTGGAAACCATTATTTCTATGCATGTACCGCAAGATCACAGAGATTGAGATATGTTTTTCTCTGAAATCCAGAAATCCAGTGCGCCGTTAATCCGTCTCTCAGCCATGCAACTGGTGCTACTCCTCACAGAGTAGTGTTCCGTTCTTCTTATTTGGTGTCTGCTGCTTATAATAAGTCGTTCGATATAGATGTCGAAGACTTAAATGTGGTTGTGTCCGGACTAATTAGTAGAGCAACACGATGAATGGATGATGGAAGTGATTAAACTCTGGTAAAAATCGTATCACTTGTTAAACGTAATGAAAGTGAATTCGCACTATTATTTTACTATGTACACCTATTGCACGGTACTGACGGTTATTAAGGTGTGTTGCCAACCGTAATCGTAGTTTCCGTTTGCGTTAGCGAGATATATACCTCAAAAAACATAATCATGCTCGGCAAGGTATGTTCGCTACCGCGATCACACGTTCTTCTTACATCAGGTAGATGTCAAGGCAAAAACACCCAGAAAGGTGTACGACTACCCTTGAGCTCACAGTTTCCCTACGCTGGTCCTCGACGCGCGCCAAACGGCAGGTTCACCGTCAGCAAGGCCTGTACGGGGCTCTGCGCTTCTGCACCAATGAGTCTGGGTGAGTATGTACCTGTGGTTTGTGTTGGTGTTAAAGGGACACTGTTGAAAAATTGATAATTTTAGCGAACAAATGGGCCTACTGCAATTCAGATTGTCCAAGTATTTTTGGTCTGAAGTCACAGAAAACGAAACGATATGAGGGCATAAGCATAGAGCAACATAATCGTATGTATAGGGAGATAAGTAGACGGACACAACATGCTTATACCTAAGAAGGTGTAAGACGAGCCGTGAGCACACAGGTTTCTCACGCTGGCCTTCGGCGTGAACCAAACTGTGTGCCACAAGGTGATCTGATATTTCTTTTCAGTTCGTTTAAAAAATCGCATGGAAATACGTTATATTGTTCACATTGAAAATAGTGTTTAAACAATTATGAACTAAGCGACAAAAGGTCGTTTGAAACGGCTGTTGAGACAACACGATAATGTTTGGTGTTAACTCTCAGATAACAAGACAGGCATGGAGAACGCTTTAGCGTCCTCGGACGGACTCGTTCTTTGAGTTTTGAGGGGGAAAAAAGGTTTTTCGAGATTTGCATACTTCTCATAAATACAGTTTCTGCACAATCAGTATTTGTAATATTTTTTTTAAATTCTGTGTTTTTCTTGCGTCTTAACCGGACCTAGCCACTGATCTATTACTCCGGGCCCTGCAGGGTACGCGAAAGGCGATCGTTGACTGCAGGCGACGGATGGTCCCAAGACCAACTCCCACCGATCTGCGGTCCCTCAAAACGAGTTTCCTTAGTTTGTTTTTTTTTTCTTTTAAGAAATCTAATATATAATTTCGAAACAAGATCAATGCCCAACCGAAACGCCCCCAAATCAGAATCTTTGCGTTACGCAGTTTTCGTGAATAAGAAAAACCATGGCATTGGAAGGAGACACGACACAACTCATTGTTTTCAAGTGTTTTCAGCACACTAGGATGTCTAAACGTAATCAAAATTTCTCTTTTCTCATCCAGGTGATTTCAATTGTGCATGCTTTGTTGATGGTTTTAGACGTAGACTAACAGGGTTTGTTTGTATTTTAGATGCGTCTCCGAATCTCATTTTCGTCCGAAACCTCTCTCGACCTGATCTTCCGCGTACGGCAAGTGCAAACGGACATGTTGTCTCAACAGCCGTTTCAAACCACCTTTTGTCGCTTAGTTCATAATTGTTTAAACACTATTTTCAATGTGAACAATATAACGTATCTCCATGCGATTTTTTAAAAGGTCGGAATCATACAAAATCGTTTCCCGCGCCTTCCTACCCCTATCAGGAGAAACAACCCAACGGCAAGAAAATATCGTTAAAAAGTGTCAAATTTTTCAGTTTTTTTCGGATTTTGCGTTGGGTGCAGTTGCTTTCAGACGCAAATACAAGCGAGACGTTGCATAAATGTCATGATGATCCCAATAGTGGCCACAGGGGCACTTTTTTTAAGGCCATTTACTGTCTGAGGTTAAGAATATTGTTAGGCGCTACAGCTCAGTGTCAGCTGTGTCAAAAAATCAAGATTGATGGGAAGAGTCGCCCTGGTTTGATAGAATCAAGCCGCATCAACACGGAACCTATTGATGTCAATACTACAGACCTTGTATGCCCCTAGCCTCGTTTGATGAGTAGATTCACTTAGCTGTGTGAAGCATTTTCCAACTCCGCTTTTTTACAGATCTTTCGCACGGCAACTGTCAGAGCTGTGTGTAAACATGTGAAAGAAGATACCACCTAACCTTACCTCACCTAACCTAACCTAACCTAACCAACCTAACCTAACCTTACCTAACCTAACCTAACCTCACCTCACGGGGACCGTCAATACTGCATCCTGTACCCTCCTACAACAGTCTCCTACCTAACCTAACCTAACCTAACCTTTGTAACCTACAGATCTTGCGCACGGCAACAGTCAGAGCTGTGTGTAAACGTGTGAAAGATGATACCACTTTGAGACATGGAGCTCCTAGGAATGTGTAGTGTGACATAAGGCAGCATTCGAACAGTCATCAGTTTATTAAGTTATGTGGGGATTACAATACTACCATAAGGTGCCTTTCGATCGCGCAAGGCAACTGTCAGAGCTGTGTGTAAACATGTGAAAGAAGATACCACCTAACCTAACCTAACCTTACCTAACCTTACCTAACCTTACCTAACCTTACCTAACCTAACCTAACCTAATCTCACCTAACGGAACCTCACGGGGACCGTCAATTCTGCATCCTTTACCCTCCCACAACAGTCTCCTACCTAACCTAACCTAACCTAACCTATCTAACCTACAGATCTTGCGCACGGCAACAGTCAGAGCTGTAAATAAACATGTGAAAGATGATACCACCTTGAGACATGGAGCTCCTAGGAATGTCTAGTGTGACATTAGGCAGCATTATAACAGTCATCAGTTTATTAAGTTATGTGGGGATTACAATACTACCATAACGTGCTTTTTATTCCTAGATCTAAGACTTCTGGGAGTACCAACTGAAAGGTGGAAACCATTATTTCTATGCATGTACCGCAAGATCACAGAGATTGAGATATGTTTTTCTCTGAAATCCAGAAATCCAGTGCGCCGTTAATCGGTCTCTCAGCCATGCAACTGGTGCTACTCCTCACAGAGTAGTGTTCCGTTCTTCTTATTTGGTGTCTGCTGCTTATAATAAGTCGTTCGATATAGATGTCGAAGACTTAAATGTGGTTGTGTCCGGACTAATTAGTAGAGCAACACGATGAATGGATGATGGAAGTGATTAAACTCTGGTAAAAATCGTATCACTTGTTAAACGTAATGAGAGTGAATTCGCACTATTATTTTACTATGTACACCTATTGCACGGTACTGACGGTTATTAAGGTGTGTTGCCAACCGTAATCGTAGTTTCCGTTTGCGTTAGCGAGATATATACCTCAAAAAACATAATCATGCTCGGCAAGGTATTTTCGCTACCGCGATCACACGTTCTTCTTACATCAGGTAGATGTCAAGGCAAAAACACCCAGAAAGGTGTACGACTACCCTTGAGCTCACAGTTTCCCTACGCTGGCCCTCGACGCGCGCCAAACGGCAGGTTCACCGTCAGCAAGGCCTGTACGGGGCTCTGCGCCTCTGCACCAATGAGTCTGGGTGAGTATGTACCTGTGGTTTGTGTTGGTGTTAAAGGGACACTGTTGAAAAATTGATAATTTTAGCGAACAAATGGGCCTACTGCAATTCAGATTGTCCAAGTATTTTTGGTCTGAAGTCACAGAAAACGATACGATATGAGGGCATAGGCATAGAGCAACATAATCGTATCTATAGGGAGATAAGTAGACCGACACAACATGCTTACACCTAAGAAGGTGTAAGACGAGCCGTAAGCACACAGGTTTCCCACGCTGGCCTTCGGCGTGAACCAAACTGTGTGCCACAAGGTGATCTGATATTTCTTTTCAGTTCGTTTAAAAAATCGCATAGAAATACGTTATATTGTTTACATTGAAAATAGTGTTTAAACAATTATGAACTAAGCGACAAAAGGTCGTTTGAAACGGCTGTTGAGACAACACGATAATGTTTGGTGTTAACTCTCAGATAACAAGACAGGCATGGAGAACGCTTTAGCGTCCTCGGACGGACTCGTTCTTTGAGTTTTGAGGGGAAAAAAAGGTTTTTCGAGATTTGCATACTTCTCATAAATACAGTTTCTGCACAATCAGTATTTGTAATATTTTTTTTAAATTCTGTGTTTTTCTTGCGTCTTAACCGGACCTAGCCACTGATCTATTACTCCGGGCCCTGCAGGGTACGCGAAAGGCGATCGTTGACTGCAGGCGACGGATGGTCCCAAGACCAACTCCCACCGATCTGCGGTCCCTCAAAACGAGTTCCCTTAGTTTGTTTTTTTTTTCTTTTAAGAAATCTAATATATAATTTTGAAACAAGATCAATGCCCAACCGAAACGCCCCCAAATCAGCATCCTTGCGTTACGCAGTTTTCGAGATGAATCGGGGTCACTGCAATCCCTGAAAATTTCAGCCTCCTAGCTCAAGTTTTGTAGTAGTTACAAAGCCTTTGACGTTCTTTGTCTGAAGGGGTCATTTTGACCCTAGCCACTAAACACGTTGTAATTTTTCACATACTGCACTCCAATTGCCCCTAAACACTGTGTACACTGTTTACTGATTTATTAATTCTGTGCAAGTCAAATGAATAGTTGGGAAGGTTGACGGAGGCCACATAGACGCCTTATCGAGAAGAAAATACCTTTAGCGCGAGCGAAGCGACTGCGGTCGTCTGACAAGCCTGATATGCTCTGTTTTGACCACTGGTACCAGCAGTAACACCTGAGGTCCATTTCTGAAATGAAACTGGGGATTAT
>CM076250.1:1308437-1409748 GCA_038380765.1 Odontothrips loti
TAAAAGTCCAAGTTGACACTGAACAAATTTTGGAATGGTGCATTATTTTCATGTATCTCTGGTTTTAGGTGTGCTGGGGCATGTGCCAAAGAGAAGGAGCTGTTTGACACTAAAAGTACATGTTCTGTTTAGATACAACATCGTCGCTATGCTCAAACCATAGCTTTGCAATTTCAAGAATTTCTTAATATCCATTGGGTTCAGGCTTTAGGGCTTCTCGCTGAGGCGATGAAGAAGGTGTACTGGTCAAACCATGCCTATGCTTTGCTTTTGTGACTTGGTTTCTATGCGTCCCAGCTGTAGTTTGGATAAAATCTGTCTCCATTTAAAAAGACTTCACATAACTCCTCTCCTACGGGGAGAAGATTATTGTCATGCAATGCTGCCTGATGGAGTTCGGCGTTTAGCGTTTGGCGTTTTGGTCATCGAAGTAAACTTATTGCTTGACAGTGACAATTAATTATACCCCAAAACACTTTTATTTCAAATTCTGCCATGGAATAAACTGCATGGTTTTGAATGACTTCTAGCGTTGAGTGATGATGGTGTGAAATGAGGAATATGTCAGATTTCTGGGCAAAGTGTCCGGTCATCAGTCATGAGAAAATTTATCTCCAACTTAGAGCATCTGATTGTAATACTTTTAAGAGTTGCAGATAAAGTGTCTTTATCTTGCCTGTTTGTGATAAAGTGAGCAGCAGTGACATTCTTTCCCACATTCACCTGGGACAACAATATTACATAACCTAAAAATCATTTTGTGTTAACTTGTAAAATCTACTCTGAATTTTCAGAATTTCCTTAGAGTTGCAGAGTTTTCATACAGAGTTAGAGAGTCTTCTTTTAGAGTTGCAGAGTTTCTTTCAAGAGTTGCAAGAGTTTCTTTTTAGAGTTGCTGAGTTTCTTTCAGAGTTGCAGTAGTTTCTTTTAGGAGTTGCAGACTTCCTCTTTCAGATTTCCAGAGTGACTCCCAGAGAGATCCAGAGTCTGTGCTAGGAGTTCCAGAATCCCTCCCAGAGCTGAGCCTGAGTTTCAGAGTGAGGTAAAAACGACAGGCTGTAAATCGTCAAGTTTTTCGAATTTTTGTCTGAAATTTGATATGTAGCATTAACGAAGAAATTTCTAGGGCCATTTTATTTTCATGAATTTTGGGAAACTTTTTTCTGCTATCTCAAGAACTGCGGGTGGTAGCAAAAAAATGACGGCGGATTTGGCTCAAACTCAGTTTCTAAACCCCTAGGGAGTCCTCGCGTATAAGCGTCGCTACAACAAGTCGAAATGGGCATACTTTTTAACATTTTCAACCACACTCTGAAACATTGAGAGTTCCTCCGACGTACCGACAACTCTGAAACTTCTCCTTCTTGATGCCTCTGAAATCTTACCCTGAGGTGCGCGAATTTCTTGAGTCTCTTTGGTCAGAGTGGGTAAAAGACTTTGAAGGACTCCTGAAAAATTTCGGAGTGTATTTAGCCTAGTGAACTTCTATGCAGACTACAGTTTGAGAAGCTCTGCTCCAACATTTTTCTCAGCTATCGTGAGTTTAGAAACCTGTAAGAAGCAAATCTTTGCTATGTGGTAAATAAATCTAAGGAGAGATCAGCTTTTGCCGTTTCCCAACCCTGTGGCTTGTGATCTGTAATCTCCTTATCATCTTTACTATGTTCATTCTATTATGGACTGTAAGATTAACAGATTTCGGTTATTTGTATACAGTCTTTCTTAACGCTAAAGTCGGTTCTTTATCCTGTTTATGTAGAGTAATTTTAGGGTAGTGGTTCTGCCTAGGTTTTACTTATCCTTTGCCACAAATTTAATTCTACTAAGCTTTCTGAGTCTTCCCAAAATGTGTTCTGGGCTAACATGTGCAATGAGATCTAGTCACTATGTTATCTGTGGTTTCGAACTTACATTTTTTATAATCAACTTCATGATTGTGCGTCGCAATGAACTTGACATTTTGAGTTCCCCTGTGTCGTTTCTCTGTTTATCTAACATGCGCGCAGGACATAAAATCTCTTTAGGTATCTGTAGGTATCAGTTGCTGAGAAGTGTTATATGAGCATGTGTATTCACCAGAAATAAGGCTTTTCCCACATTATGAAGTAAAAACATGTCGTTGTGTAAGAGAAAACATTGCAATTAATATCCTCCATTTTTTTTGTCTTCTAAATGTTGTTTTGTGAAAATATGTCTCGGAACACTCTGGGTAAAAACATTTCCTCTTTTATGTAGTGTTTCCTTGGGTTATGTTTGACCAGTTTTGCAAGTTCCACGATAAGCAGAAAGTGTCAGTGTTGTGTTTAAGAGCTGCTGACAGACGGAACACTGTCTTGGATACACTACATGGCCCCCTACAGAGGCAGCGACAAAAGCATATGTGGAGCATGTTTAGAGAATGTTTACCTAAAGAGGTTCTACTGCATTTCTCACAAGTGCGAGGGTCCAATTTCGCTTAAGAAAGTCAAACTTTTTCGTGTTTACAAAAAACTACTTGATTTCTCCTTCCAGACTGCTCACACACTTATGTAGCGCACCTACAAGCTGGTAAAGATGAACAACCAATTTTGGTTCCTCAATTAACAAAATTAGAAATCTGTTTGACACTAGGAATACATGTCCTGTTTAGATTCAACACTTGTCGACGGACTCAAACCACAGCTTTTGCAATTTCACACTCAATTTCCAATGCGTTAAGGCTGGCTACCGCTGAGGCGATGAAGAAAGTGTAGTGTCAAACCATACCTTGTGCTTTGCTTTTGTGACTCGGTTGTTTTGCGTCCCAGAAGTAATTTGGATAAAATCCGTCTTTCCGTATAAAAGACTTTACATAGTCCTTTTCTACAAGAAGGTTTGTCCCATTAGGATAGAAAAGATATATTCCTATCAATACAGCACTTCTTTGAGAAGATTATTGACATGCAATGCTGCCTGATGGAGTTCAGCAGTTGGCGGTTGTGGCGTTTTGGTCATCGAAGTAAACTTATTGCTTGAAAGTGACAATAACTTATACTAAAAACACGCAGATGAGGATGCCTCTGGAAGCTGCGGCCCCCCGTAGCCCTTTGCTCCTGCTCTCTGCTCCCGCAGTTCTACAGGAGACAACAAAGCTATTGCATTAATGCACGATTCACAGCACCCCGCGGTGAGAGCGCGGTGTGGTCTGGACCCTATCAACCCTTTTAAGGGCCACAAAAAGTTTTTCGAAAGGCTGATTATCCAACAGAGGCCTCCTTATTTCTAACCCTAATCCAACTGTCCTGGCTGGAGAAAGTTATGAGAACACGCGCTTACTACACCCATTTTACTCAGGAGCAGAAAGAAAAAAACACCTTGGTCGTGTCGGTGTGACCCTACTGGTCAGTGTGACATATTTTAAAGGCCTACTTATCGAAGTGTCACGAGAATCCCTTATAATAAACAATCCATGTGTGACAACCACTTTCGGGACTTTCTTGAACCTGCCTTACCGACAGCTTTGCCTCTTTTGCCTAAGCCGAGTCTCCCGAACATTGCGGAACGGACGCTCGCATTAGAATGAGCTAGGAATGGCTCGGACCCATATTTATAGCCTCTTGGTGTTCCAGTGGCGCGCGCAGGCAGTACATCACAAAAGTATATAAATGAGCCTAATTCGCTGCGCGCATCACTCGCACGCGCGCAGTGAAACCGTGAGGTCGTCCTCACGTCCGTTGCCTGCAAGTTAGTTAGTGCCTCCATAATGACATGCCGCCCAAGATAAAAGTAGTGAGGTAAGCACTGAATTCTTTTATCTTAAACCGTTTCTTTTACCCCCCCCCCCCCCTTTGGATCACTAGGTATTTTGAGTTGAACACTTCTGAGAGATGGCGTTGTTGAAGGAGATGGTGAAAGGTGGCAACTCTGCACAAAGGGCAATTCCGAGGGGTACCTCACTACCAAAAGAGATGTACACATTCTGATGACTGATTTGACTGGAAGTGACTGGAAGTGACCGGGAAGCGTGATTGGAGTGATGAAATTCTGTGTGGAGGTGCATCTGGGCATTATATAGAGTGACTAAACTCAGACTGGAGCACATCTTTATGTGACTTAACGTATAACCGAACAATAAACTCATATGCAATCCAGAAATCGCTTTTGCCTAGGTTTTACTTGTCCTTCCCGCAAATTAATTTCTCCTGCTTTTTCTTCTGAGTCTTTCCAAAAATGTGTTCTGGGCTAACATGTGCAATGGGGGTTTCTCAGTTTTATCTAACATGCGCGCAGGACATAAAATCCTAGGTATTTTGAAGTGTTATACAAGTATGTGTATTCACCAGAAATAGTTTCCCCCCATTTCTTAGCAAGTAAAACATGTCTTTGTGTAAGACAAAAGATTGCAGTTAATATCCTCCATGGTTTTCTTTTCTAAATGTTGTACAGTAGGAGTTCTGTGAAAATATGTCTCGGAAAATATGTCTCTGGGTGAAAACATTTCCTTTCATGTGAGTGTTTTCTTGGGTATTGTTTGATCACTTTTGCAAGATCCACAATGAGCAAAAAATGTCGGTGACAATTCATTATACCAAAACACTTTTATTTCAAATACTGCCATGGAATAAACCGTATGGTTTTGAATGACTTTTAGCGTTGTGTGATGATGGTGTGAAATGAGGAATATGTCGGATTTCTGGCAAAGTGTTATAGCCGGTCATCAGTCATGAGAAAATTTATCTACATCAAGGCTGTTTTGAACTAACCTGCCACTGATCGAGTTTTTCTGCATTTCGGACTGCCTTTGAGATGTTCGCCCACAAATATTGGGTTTAAAATAACAATCTCTAAAGGGCTGAAATATGGCCCACAGCTGCAGGCATTATCATCATCATCAGTGTCAGCTGCAAATTTAAGTATTTGTTGTAGCATTCTGTTCATTAGAAATTTCTCCGGTCTAGAGAGACTAATTTCGGACAAGATTTAGCACTGGTTTACGCACCTGTTGTGTGGACTGTCTTATTGGGGACCTTTTAGGTTCCGTCTTGGCATCTGCAAAACCATGACAAATTTTTTTTCAAAATCCTGTATAGTTCACGATCCTAAAAATGTATGGTTCAGCTACAAATTAGAGGACAAGCCTGTTGAGAATCTGAAGTATCTGTTCAATACATACCTCTGCTATTTGGAAGTGGGGCTTTTATCTCCAGTTTTTGCAACATCCTCGTTGAGCGCCCTGACATTTCAACACAAGTGGGAACAAACTCAATTCATCAGCAACACACGGACTCTCGTTGGTTTGCTGTGACAGCTTGAAGGAACGTGGCCGCGGTGGGCGTGCCCGTTGTTGTCAGGTCATTGACCTACGTCTGCTCATCTGCCCATTGAAAAGCAGTGCTGGCAACTAGAGATGGCGGGAACCCGTTTGCTCTGCGGCCGGAACGCCGAAAATTACCTTATTTACAATGTGAACGGCGTCTGTTCATAAGCAAGAAGCAAAAGCAAACTCTGTACGTTTGTTTATCAGTAAAAAGATGTAACAAGACAGATGACATTACACGTCCGGCGCGCGAGGTACTTCATGGCAGTAGGTTTCCCCTACTGCCGTTTGACAGGAAAGTTTTACCTGTGTGTTATTGTTACCGTTGTCCACCCGAAGTCACACTTTATAAAACTTTATAAAATGGGTACTGAATTGCAGCAAGCAAAGCTTACAGCGCAACTGCGCTTCTTAAAGTGCAGGCAAGACAGGTTTGTAAGTAACTGGGTTTACAATTGTTTCTCTGCTTTTCCATGAAGATTCAACATAATTTGCGGGAGGTCATTGCTAGAAACGGAACTTGAATTGACAGGGCTAGCACAAAATGTCTTAAAAAATACTCAATGCTAATGCATAAAAATTACAACACAAACACATCAATTTGTGCAAGCCCTGTCAATTCAAGTACTGTTTCTAGCAATGACCTCCCGCAGCTGACACTGATGATGATGATGATGATGATGATGCCTGCAGCTGTGGGCCACATTTCATCCCTTTAGAGATTGATATTTTAAAACTCCAATTATTGTGACTGAACATCTCAAAGGCAGTCCAAAATGCACAAAAACTCAATTAGTTGCAGGTTAGTTTAAAACAGCTCTTCAAATACCGTTGCTATGCCACTTGATGCAAAAACCATCAATACACTGGCACAACATTTTAAATGATTGCAGATGTAGACAAAACCGTTGGTGGTGGCAACAAGTAGAACTCCTCCCATTGGATCTTTCAGCTCGTAAGTACTAGAATTACTGATATCAATGCCATAGACATGTTATGTGAGTTATATCAAAAAATAAATAAATTCAATGTTCCAGCCTCAACACAAAAGTTCCTTGAAGATGAGAGTTGGCCTTTCAAAGAACTACAGGAGTAATTCACAAGCAGGTAGCTACTTTTATGACATCGAAATATCGCTGAAAAATAATAGATTAGATTTCTTGAACTCTTTTTCTGCTCCTAATGTTGTCAGCTACACCTGCCATCAAGTCTACAGAGAGGCAAGCATTGGTGGAGGGTGAAGCAAGACGATCCACTGAAGCAGCTGCCCATGACACTCCAGGAAGAGACACAGTGAATGGTAAATATAGCTGAAGTCAGAACCATGAAGTCTTAAACTGATTTCTGTCGCATACTGTAACATGAACTAAATTAATCTCTTGGATTTCTTCTCATGTCAGAAAACACAGCTGGGAAATCTCCATACGAAACAATGAGATTAAATATGAAAGAAAATGAGACGGCTTGGGCAAGTTTGATGCAAAGGTATCGATGTAAGTTGCTTTGGGCTACAGTCAATTTGTTATGTACTTAGTGTTATGATCTGTGCATTTATTAAGAATTAGGTTATAACTGAAATATCTATTTACAGTTTCTTCACCTTCCTCCCATAGCATCCTTGGCAGCATACCAAAGGGGTCTGCAAAAGGGTCAAGTCCAAGGATTCTAGGCAAGAGACTCCGAGTGCTTCTCTCACCAAGTAAAAGTAAGGATCATTGTGTTTTCTCTTTTCAGTCCCGGTCTTAATAAGTGAAGCTTAGGTAAAAGTCCAAGTTGACACTGAACAAATTTTGGAATGGTGCATTATTTTCATGTATCTCTGGTTTTAGGTAAAAGGCATGTGCCAAAGAGAAGGAGCTGTTTGACACTAAAATACATGTTCTGTTTAGATACAACATCGTCGCCATGCTCAAACCATAGCTTTGCAATTTCACACTTAATATCCATTGGGTTCAGGCTGGCCCCCGCTGAGGCGATGAAGAAAGTGTACTGTCAAACCATGCCTATGCTTTGCTTTTGTGACTTGGTTTCTATGCGTCCCAGCTGTAGTTTGGATAAAATCTGTCTCCATTTAAAAGACTTCACATAATCCTCTCCTACGGGGAGAAGATTATTGTCATGCAATGCTGCCTGATGGAGTTCGGCGTTTAGCGTTTGGCGTTTTGGTCATCGAAGTAAACTTATTGCTTGACAGTGACAATTAATTATACCAAAACACTTTTATTTCAAATTCTGCCATGGAATAAACCGTATGGTTTTGAATGACTTCTAGCGTTGAGTGATGATGGTGTGAAATGAGGAATATGTCAGATTTCTGGCAAAGTGTCCAGTCATCAGTCATGAGAAAATTTATCTCCAACTTAGAGCATCTGATTGTAATACTTTTAAGAGTTGCAGATAAAGTGTCTTTATCTTGCCTGTTTGTGATAAAGTGAGCAGCAGGACATTCCTTCCCACATTCACCTGGGACAACAATATTACACCTAAAAATCATTTTGGGTTAACTTGTAAAATCTACTCTGAATTTTCAGAATTTCCTTAGAGTTGCAGAGTTTTCTTACAGAGTTAGAGAGTTTCTTTTAGAGTTGCAGAGTTTCTTTCAAGAGTTGCAGAGTTTCTTTTAGAGTTGCTGAGTTTCTTTCAGAGTTGCAGAGTTTCTTTTAGAGTTGCAGACTTCCTTTCAGATTTCCAGAGTGACTCCCAGAGATCCAGAGTCTGTGCTAGAGTTCCAGAATCCCTCCCAGAGCTGAGCCTGAGTTTCAGAGTGAGGTAAAAAAAAAACGACAGGCTGTAAATCGTCAAGTTTTTCGAATTTTTGTCTGAAATTTGATATGTAGCATTAACGAAGAAATTTCCTAGGGCCATTTTATTTTCACGAATTTTGGGAAACTTTTTTCTGCTATCTCAAGAACTGCGGGTGGTAGCAAAAAAATGACGGCGGATTTGGCTCAAACTCAGTTTCTAAACCCCTAGGGAGTCCTCGTGGCGTCGCTACAACAAGTCGAAATGGGCATACTTTAACATTCAACCACACTCTGAAACATTGAGAGTTCCTCCGACGTACCGACAACTCTGAAACTCTCCTGATGACTCTGAAATCTTACCCCTGAGGTGCGCATGAATTTCTTGAGTCTCTTGGTCAGAGTGGTAAAAGACTTTGAAGGACTCTGAAAAATTTCAGAGTGTATTTAGCCTAGTGAACTCTATGCAGACCACAGTTTGAGAAGCCTGCTCCAACATTTTTCTCAGCTATCGAGTTTAGAAACCTGTAAGAAGCAAATCTTTGCTATGTGGTAATAAATCTAAGGAGAGATCAAGCTTTTGCCGTTTCCCAACCCTGTGGCTTGTGATCTGTAATCTCCTTATCATCTTTACTATGTTCATTCTATTATGGACTGTAAGATTAACAGATTTCGGGTTATTTGTATACAGTCTTTCTTAACGCTAAAGTCGGTTCTTTATCCTGTTTATGTAGAGTAATTTTAGGTAATGCTCCTGCCTAGGTTTTACTTATCCTTGCCACAAATTTAATTCGCCTGCTTTCTGAGTCTTCCCAAAATGTGTTCTGGGCTAATATGTGCAATGAGACTAGTCACTATGTTATCTGTGGTTTTGAACTTACATTTTTTATAATCAACTTCATGATTGTGCGTCTCAATGAACTTGACATTTTGAGTTCCCCTGTGTCGTTTCTCTGTTTATCTAACATGTAAGTGTGACATAAAAATCTCTTTAGTATCTGCTTAGGTATCAGTTGCTGAGAAGTGTTATATGAGCATGTGTATTCACCAGAAATATTTTCCCACATTATGAAGTAAAACATGTCGTTGTGTAAGAGAAAACATTGCAATTAATATCCTCCAGGGCTTTTTTTGTCTTCTAAATGTTGTTTTGTGAAAATATGTCTCTTCGGAACACTCTGGGTAAAAACATTTCCTTTTATGTGAGTGTTTCCTTGGGTTATGTTTGACCAGTTTTGCAAGTTCCACGATAAACAGAAAGTGTCAGTGTTGTGTTTAAGAGCTGCTGACAGACGGAACACTGTCTTGGATACACTACATGGCCCCTTACAGAGGCAGCGACAAAAGCATATGTGGAGCATGTTTAGAGAATGTTTACCTAAAGAGGTTCTACTGCATTTCTCACAAGTGCGAGGGTCCAATTTCGCTTAAGAAAGTCAAACTTTTTCGTGTTTACAAAACTACTTGATTTCTCCTTCCATACTGCTCACACACTTATGTAGCGCACCTACAATCTGGTAAAGATGAACAACCAATTCCGTTCCTCAATTAACAAAATTAGAAATCTGCTTGACACTAGAATACATGTCCTGTTTAGATTCAACATCGTCGACGGACTCAAACCACAGCTTTGCAATTTCACACCTCAATTTCCAATGCGTTAAGGCTGGCTACCGCTGAGGCGATGAAGAAAGTGTAGTGTCAAACCATACCTGTGCTTTGCTTTTGTGACTCGGTTGTTTTGCGTCCCAGAAGTAATTTGGATAAAATCCGTCTTTCCATAAAAGACTTTACATAGTCCTTTCTACAAGAAGGTTTGTCCCATTAGGATAGTAAAAGATATATTCCTATCAATACAGCACTCTTTGAGAAGATTATTGACATGCAATGCTGCCTGATGGAGTTCAGCAGTTGGCGTCAGGCGTTTTGGTCATCGAAGTAAACTTATTGCTTGAAAGTGACAATAATTTATACTAAAACACGCAGATGAGGACGCTCTGGAAGCTGCGGCCCCTCAGCCCTTTGCTCCTGCTCTGTTCCTGCAGTTCTACAGGAGAAATAAAGCATTGCATTAATGCAAGATCACAGCACCCCGCGGTGAGAGCGCGGTGTGGTCTGGACCCTATCAACCCTTTTAAGGGCCACAAAAAGTTTTCGAAAGGTTGACGATTCAACAGAGGCCTCCTTATTTCTAACCCTAATCCAACTGTCCCGCTGAGAAAGTTATGAGAACACGCGCTACTACACCCATTTTACTCAGAGCAGAAAAAAAAACACCTTGGTCGTGTCGGTGTGACCCTACTGGTCAGTGTGACATATTTTAAAGGCCTACTTATCGAAGTGTCACGAGAATCCCTTATAATAAACAATCCATGTGTGACAATTACTTTCGGGACTTTCTTGAACCTGCCTTACCGACAGCTTTGCCTCTTTTGCCTAAGCCGAGTCTCCCGAACATTGCGGAACGGACGCTCGCATTAGAATGAGCTAGGAATGGCTCGGACCCATATTTATAGCCTCTTGGTGTTCCAGGGGCGCGCGCAGGCAGTACATCACAAAAGTATATAAATGAGCCCAATTCGCGCGCGCATCACTCGCACGCGCGCAGTGAAACCGTGAGGTCGTCCTCACGTCCGTTGCCTGCAAGTTAGTTAGTGCCTCCACGACATGCCGCCCAAGATAAAAGTAGTGAGTGTCAATTGAATTTCTTATCTTAAACCGTTTCTTTTACCCCCCCCCCCCCCTTGGATCACTAGGTATTTTGAGTTGAACACTTCTGAGAGATGGCGTTGTTGAAGGAGATGGTGAAAGGTAACTCTGCACAAAGGGCAATTCCGAGGGGGTACCTCACTACCAAAAGAGATGTACACATTCTGATGACTGATTTGACTGGAAGTGACTGGAAGTGACCGAAGCGTGATTGGAGTGATGAAATTCTGTGTGGAGTGTGACTGGGCATTATATAGAGTGACTAAACTGTGACTGGAGCACATCTTATGTGACTTAACGTATAACCGAACAATAAACTCATATGCAATCCAGAAATCGCTTTTGCCTAGGTTTTACTTGTCCTTCCCGCAAATTAATTTCTCCTGCTTTTCTTCTGAGTCTTTCCAAATGTGTTCTGGGCTAACATGTGCAATGGGGCTTCTCAGTTTATCTAACATGCGCGCAGGACATAAAATCCTAGGTATTTTGAAGTGTTATACGAGTATGTGTATTCACCAGAAATAGTTTCCCCCATTTTGAAGTAAAACATGTCTTTGTGTAAGACAAAAGATTGCAGTTAATATCCTCCATGGTTTTCTTTTCTAAATGTTGTACAGTAGGAGTTCTGTGAAAATATGTCTCGGAAAATATGTCTCTGGGTGAAAACATTTCCTTTCATGTGAGTGTTTTCTTGGGTATTGTTTGATCACTTTTGCAAGATCCACAATGAGCAAAAAATGTCGGTGACAATTCATTATACCAAAACACTTTTATTTCAAATACTGCCATGGAATAAACCGTATGGTTTTGAATGACTTTTAGCGTTGTGTGATGATGGTGTGAAATGAGGAATATGTCGGATTTCTGGCAAAGTGTTATAGCCGGTCATCAGTCATGAGAAAATTTATCTACATCAAGGCTGTTTTGAACTAACCTGCCACTGATCGAGTTTTTCTGCATTTCGGACTGCCTTTGAGATGTTCGCCCACAAATATTGGGTTTAAAATAACAATCTCTAAAGGGCTGAAATATGGCCCACAGCTGCAGGCATTATCATCATCATCAGTGTCAGCTGCAAATTTAAGTATTTGTTGTAGCATTCTGTTCATTAGAAATTTCTCCGGTCTAGAGAGACTAATTTCGGACAAGATTTAGCACTGGTTTACGCACCTGTTGTGTGGACTGTCTTATTGGGGACCTTTTTAGGTTCCGTCTTGGCATCTGCAAAACCATGACAAAATTTTTTTCAAAATCCTGTATAGTTCACGATCCTAAAAATGTATGGTTCAGCTACAAATTAGAGGACAAGCCTGTTGAGAATCTGAAGTATCTGTTCAATACATACCTCTGCTATTTGGAAGTGGGGCTTTTATCTCCAGTTTTTGCAACATCCTCGTTGAGCGCCCCGACATTTCAACACAAGTGGGAACAAACTCAATTCATCAGCAACACACGGACTCTCGTTGGTTTGCTGTGACAGCTTGAAGGAACGTGGCCGCGGTGGGCGTGCCCGTTGTTGTCAGGTCATTGACCTACGTCTGCTCATCTGCCCATTGAAAAGCAGTGCTGGCAACTAGAGATGGCGGGAACCCGTTTGCTCTGCGGCCGGAACGCCGAAAATTACCTTATTTACAATGTGAACGGCGTCTGTTCATAAGCAAGAAGCAAAAGCAAACTCTGTACGTTTGTTTATCAGTAAAAAGATGTAACAAGACAGATGACATTACACGTCCGGCGCGCGAGGTACTTCATGGCAGTAGGTTTCCCCTACTGCCGTTTGACAGGAAAGTTTTACCTGTGTGTTATTGTTACCGTTGTCCACCCGAAGTCACACTTTATAAAACTTTATAAAATGGGTACTGAATTGCAGCAAGCAAAGCTTACAGCGCAACTGCGCTTCTTAAAGTGCAGGCAAGACAGGTTTGTAAGTAACTGGGTTTACAATTGTTTCTCTGCTTTTCCATGAAGATTCAACATAATTTGCGGGAGGTCATTGCTAGAAACGGAACTTGAATTGACAGGGCTAGCAGTTTTTTTTCGGATTTTGCGTTGGGTGCAGTTGCTTCCAGACGCAAATACAAGCGAGACGTTGCATAAATGTCATGATGATCCCAATAGTGGCCACAGGGGCACTTTTTTAAGGCCATTTACTGTCTGAGGTTAAGGATAATGTTAGGCGTTACAGCTCAGTGTCAGCTGTGTCAAAAAATCAAGATTGATGAGAAGAGTCGCCCTGGTTTGATAGAATCAAGCCGCATCAACACGGAACCTATTGATGTCAATACTACAGACCTTGTATGCCCCTAGCCTCGTTTGAGAAGTAGATTCACTTTGCTGTGTGAAGCATTTTCCAACTCCGCTTTTTTACAGATCTTTCGCACGGCAACTGTCAGAGCCGTGTGTAAACATGTGAAAGAATATACCACCTAACCTTACCTTACCTAACCTAACCTACCTAACCTAACCTTACCTAACCTAACCTCACCTCACGGGGACCGTCAATACTGCATCCTGTACCCTCCTACAGTCTCATACCTAACCTTACCTAACCTAACCTATCTAACCAACTGATCTTGCGCACGGCATTAGTCAGAGCTGTGTGTAAACGTGTGAAAGATGATACCACTTTGAGACATGGAGCACAGCTGGAGTAATTAACATAGAAGTAAGTATCTTTAAATGGCACCAGACCTCACCATCATTTGTTTCCAGGGGAATGATCAATGTATCAGAAGTATTAATGTGTTCTCCTTGGTTTGCTGGGACTGTCAGGAGCAGGACTTCTTCAGGAGTTTCAAGGATATTCACAGCCACAGCAGGTGGAGACTCTGGAACACAGATGTCATACAAATGTTAAAATAAATAAAATATAACACCAGAAAAAGTCTACGAATCATCAAGCACAGGGAGAAGTTGTAACAGATATATTTTAAAATTGGTTTATACACAAGATGCAAAAAAAAATAAAAAAAAATAAAAAATAGTATTTCATTTCTAACACAGCAAAAGATTTAGGAGACCTAGTTTCTAATCCCACACAATATTGAAATCTTGACTAAAACAATACAGACTAAAAAGAAGGTGTCTGCAACACAAAGCTAGAGCATAAGTATATCAACACATATTATCAACAAATTACATTGTTACAAGTACCTAATTTTCAGAGAGTATTTGGTTAAACAATACCTTCAAAAATTTAAGGCAGATATAAAAAGTTAACTAAGAGTTGAAGAAAGATTAACTGAAGTTTCATTGCGATTCCTTCATATCCAGGAAGATTTACGTTTATTTTGAGGCTTATTGCAAGAACGGGGGGCAGGGGTTGGTGAGACATCCACAGATTTTGATGCACCTGGATCTTGACTGATATTGCCGTGTTGAGGCACATCACTTGGAGGAAGAACACGTTTCCTTGGCAGTGGCTTTGGTGTGAAATTTGTTGCAGTGTCTGTAACAAAGGGAAATTTATAAAATTAAAAAGTTACAAGGTTTAGAGAAATATTGAAGGTACGTAGTATCCAGGAAGATTCACCTTTATTCTGAGAAGACTGCTTATGGGAAGAACGGGGAGCAGGGATTGGAGAGACACACGCAGGTTCTGATGCACCTGGATCTTGGCTTGTATCGCTATGGTGAAGCACATCACTTGGAGGAGAGAGCCGTTTCCTTGGCTGTGGCTTTGGCGTGAAGTTTGCTGCAGTGTCTGTAACAGATGAGAGTTTACAATGTATTGCACAGAAATGAAAGTTTCACCAACAACCTCAGCAATAGTCTACTAAGTATTTTACTTGTTTTGATTGAAAACAAAACTGAAAATTGACTCAAATGTAGTCACAATTTTACCACAAAGAAGTCAAGTCAAGTCAAGAGATAATGATTGCAATAAAAATATAATTATCTACCAACAACAGTAAACAGGGAGTTTAAAGTCTCACCTTCCACAGGTTCATCAGGAATCTGTAATGATGTTAAGGATTCTGTAAGGATGTGTAAGGATGCTTCATTGCAGGCCTCTGTTTGGAAATCTATAAAAAAAACAAGGTGAAAATAAATAAAATTAGTAAAATTAGTAAAAATCAGACAGGTACAGAGTACGGAATAATTTTCTTAAAAAGGAGTAACAAGGAAGATTGGACTTACCAGGAGATTCGATTAGCTGAAAGAGTTTCCTGCGTGGACTATTATTGTTGTTTCCTCCCTCTCCCTCTGAAATATAGTGATCCAAAAGTCTCAAACAGAGAAAATAATGAAACATAAAACAATGAGACAAGGTACTACTTACTTTTACATGGTCTCACCACATTATTCAAGTCAACGACCTTCTTGTAAGGTGGAGATGAAATGAGGACACTAGCATTGCCCCTTTCAGCAATTTCTTCTACAAACAGAACAGGAGAAGTTGAAACAACTATACAGAAAACAAGATATGAGAAAGTAATGTAATGTAGAAATAGAAACTAACTTTCACAAGATCTGGCAATCTTCTTAGGAGAGCAATTAATTTTCTTTTTAAGAGAGCCAATAATTTTCTTCTTTTTATCTGGAGATCTGGATAAAAACTCAATTTCCTTTTTGCAATAGAATTGGCATGTTGAGGGTTGTCTGAAATTTGAAGATATAATAAATGTGTGTTAAGAAGCAATATTTAGATGGAAACTGGGAACAAAAGATACAAATTTACCTTTCTTATGCCTAAGCCACTTTGGCTCGCCCTTATAATCAACTATCACTTTGTTGGCAGGGGAGGCAGGGGAATCATCAAGTCTTAGTGGACTGCCACCACTACCATTTTCTGTTGAAGGGAAAGAGAATAGAAAAAACAAAGTTGTCCGTAATGTACTAAAAGGAAATGTAAATTCTTAAAACTAAATGTAGTAAAATGATGGTTGAGAAATAGGAATCAACAACTAATATTCGAGAACTTACGAGTCTGCTTTGCTGGGGTCACTACTGAAGCAATCGTGGTTTTAAAGTCTTCAAACCCAGCACTGCTTACTGACGGACAGGCACTGCTCAGGGGGGAATCCGTTACTTGGTCCAACCAAGACAGTACCTTCTGTTGAGGGTTTACTAAGACATAATTAAAGCATCAATTAATAATCATAGATAAATACAAGTACAAGATAAATACAAGTACAAGATAAATACAAGTACAATAAATTAAAAATTGAGACAACTGTCTGCTGATGTTTTCAATTCCATTGCACAACTAATTAGTTTGACAAAGTCAAAAAAATATACAATGAAAAACTAAATTACATAACCAAAAACTTTAAAAAAATATATCTCTATTGCATAACCTTTATTCCCAAACAACTAGGAAAACCTACCTTGGGTTTGAGGTGGAGCTGGTGGAGCTACCACACTTCTACTGCTCTTGCTTTGGATGGCATTTTCACGCAGACTTTGCAGCCACTGCATACGCTGAGCACACATTTTTAAGGCGGACCAGTCCGAATCATACTCCAAACGCACACTTGCGTTGCCGGCAACACAACAGGCGGTTTGGAACGACCCAAATCCGAACTACTGAAACGAACGACTACTTGAGTCAGTTTAGCTGCTGACTTTCACCCAATGGCTGCCAGGGGCAATATTTTCACATGCAAATAGTTTCTGTTGAAACGACATTTTGATAAAACGCTTGTTTCAAAAAAAAAAGTATAAAAAATTAACTTTCCGTCGGTATAAATATCTCTAAAACGTCAAAAATGGTACTTACGAGAGTCTACGGACACCACTTTGACTCCCGTCGTTATAGGCAGACCCGCTGAGGCGCGAGAGTTTAAACGTCACCGCTGACTCCCGTCGGTTTAGAGGTCCGCCGCGAGGCCCGTTAGTCTAGGTTTCAAGGATCGTCATGTAACACGTTATAAACGAAATCATGTACATAAAAAAAAACAAACGACGATTCCAAAACCGTCATGAAAGCAGATGATACTCTGGTTTTATTCCTACTTTCCTTCATGGTGCGACGTTGTGTTTAATTTTTGGAATTTGTTTTTAATTTATTATCATTGTTTGTGCCTCCCCCAAGTTTTGGTCAAACAGCAAGAACCTACCAATTTAATTTTCCACTAATATTTGTAAAAGCCAACTTTCATAAAAGGGGGAGTGTGACAACGCTCATCGCAGGGCAGCAGATAATGTGTTGTATGTTGCCATGTAGGGTCTTCTTTTATATCATTTAAAGTGCTGATAGTAGTGGGGATAGGAATGGTAATCAAAACAGTGTTTTCGTTGCTACTGGAATAATTTAATACAGTGGGCGTCATGGTGCGACGTTGTGTCTGCCCATACGCCTCCTGCCCTCCGCCCCCTTCTCCCTTTCCCGTCCGGCTAACTCCGTCTCGCTCTCTCTCTCTCTCTCTCTCTCTCTCTCTCTCTCTCTCTCTCTCTCTCTCTCTCTCTCTCTCTCTCTCTCTCTCTCTCTCTCTCTCTCTCTCCCGAGTCCCTTCCCCCTCTCAGCCGTCCCGCGCTGCGGTGGGTGCGGTGGGGAGCGCGGCGGGGCTGGCAAAGCTGGCAGACAGCCGAGCCAGGAGCGATGCGATGCGCGACGCGGACGCGGACGCGGACGCGGACGCGGACGCGGACGCGGACGCGGACGCGACGCGACGGACGCGGCTCCCCCTACAATGAAAGTACAAGCTAGCTGACACCTCTTTCTTCAATATGATTTAGTTTAGCTAGGCTATGCTAGTGCTATTTAGAGGTATCATCTGCTAAAAATGCGGTATTGGGTCTTAGGGGCACACGGCGCCTTCACGGTAGGCAATGTCGGCTTCTCCATTCATGCATGTGGTGCGGGCTGGCCTACCCTACTACCCGCAGGCGCTCGAGGCGCGCGGCTCGTGGTCTGAGGCCGCCGATTGCTGCCCACCGCATCGAAGACATCGCGGGGTGCCGCGTTCCGCCGCTGGGCCAAGACATCAGAGCATCGTAATGCTCTGATGCACCGCCGTCTTGACGGTCGTTGAGTTGCCGGGCGAGCCGCGGAGACGCCGCCATTTGGGTGTTGGGTAACGCCACGCACTTCCTAGCCAGCAGGAGGAGAACTACGGAGCCCTTCGTGTAGGCTCGGACTGGCCAGGGCGGCAATTCGTAAATCGCCGCCGGGGCCCCGGGCCGGGCTGGGGCCCTTTCCAAAGGATATGCTCAGAGTTAACATTGGTAAGAGGTTGAGGACCAATTGAGGACACAGAGGGGGCTGCCACTCAATTAATCTGGTTGACAAGGTACCTGCCCTTGCCCCCAGCGCAATAATTTGATAAAAGCGTGAACAGTCTAAAAGAAATAAAATGAAACATGATAGCTATCCGACAGACTGAGTGGAATGTAACGATTCCTTAGTAAGGGGTAGGCACCCGACTATCGCATTGGAAGGAGACACGACACAACTCATTGTTTTCAAGTGATTTCAGCACACTAGGATGTCTAACCGTAATCAAAATTTCTCTTTTCTCTTCCAGGTGATTTCAATTGTGCATGCTTTGCTGATAGTTTTAGACGTAGACTACCAGGGTTTGTTTGTATTTTAGATGCGTCTCCAAATCTCATTTTCGGCCGAAGCCTCTCTCGACCTGATCTTCCCCGTACGGCAAGTGCAAACGGACATGTTGTCTCAACAGCCGTTTCAAACCATCCTTATGTCGCTTAGTTCATAATTGTTTAAACACTAGTTTCAATGTGAACAATATAACGTATCTCCATGCGATTTTTTAAGAGGTTGGAATCATACAAAATCGGTTCCCGCGCCTTCCTACCCATATCAGGAGAAACCACCCAACGAAAAGAAAATATCGTTAAAAAGTGTCAAATTTTTCAGTTTTTTTTCGGATTTTGCGTTGGGTGCACTTGTTTCCAGACGCAAATACAAGCGAGACGTTGCATAAATGTCATGATGATCACAATAGTGGCCACAGGGGCACTTTTTTAAGGCCATTTACTGTCTGAGGTTAAGGATAATGTTAGGCGTTACAGCTCAGTGTCAGCTGTGTCAAAAAATCAAGATTGATGGGAAGAGTCGCCCTGCCCTGGTTTGATAGAATCAAGCCGCATACACACGGAACCTATTGATGTCAATACTACAGACCTTGAATGCCCCTAGCCTCGTTTGAGAAGTAGATTCACTTAGCTGTGTGAAGCATTTTCCAAATCCGCTTTTTTACAGATCTTTCGCACGGCAACTGTCAGAGCTGTGTGTAAACATGTGAAGGAAGAGGTTCCTAACCTTACCTTACCTAACCTAACCTAACTTACCTAACCTAACCTTACCTTACCTAACCTAACCTAACCTAACCTCACCTCACGGGGACCGTCAATACTGCATCCTGTACCCTCCTACAACAGTCTCATACCTAACCTAACCTAACCTATCTAACCTAGAGATCTTGCGTACGGCATTAGTCAGGGCTGTGTGTAAACGTGTGAAAGATGATACTACTTTGAGACATGGAGCTCCTAGGAATGTGTAGTGTGAAATAAGGCAGCATTATAAGAGTCATCAGTGTATTAAGATGTGGGGATTACAATACTACCATAAGGTGCCTCTCGATCGCGCAAGGCAACTGTCAGAGCTGTGTGTAAACATGTGAAAGAAGATACCACCTAACCTAACCTAACCTTACCTAACCTACCCCAACCTAACCTAACCTTACCTAACGGAACCTCACGGGGACCGTCAATACTGCATCCTATACCCTCTCACAACAGTCTCCTACCTAACCTAACCTAACCTAACATATCTAACCTACAGATCTTGCGCACGGCAACAGTCAGAGCTGTAAATAAACATGTGAAAGATGATACCACCTTGAGACATGGAGCTCCTAGGAATGTCTAGTGTGACATTAGGCAGCATTATAACAGTCATCAGTTTATTAAGTTATGTGGGGATTACAATACTACCATAACGTGCCTTTCATTCCTAGATCTAGGACTTCTGGGCGTACCAACCGAGAGGTGGAAACAATTATTTCTATGCATGTACCGCAAGATCACAGAGATTGGGATATGTTTTTCTCTGAAATCCATAAATCCAGTGCGCCGTTAATCCGTCTCTCAGCCATGCAGCTGGTGCTACTCCTCACAGAGTTGTGTTCCGTTCTTCTTATTTGGCGTTTGCTGCTTATAATACGACGGCTCCTATCCAAACACAAGTTATTTTTTTGCTCGGATTCAAACCCTTGCATTGGCTCTCCCGCAGTTCCAAACCATCGTTATTGCATGACTCGTTCCAAACACTCGTTATTGCAAGGCTTTACCCGAACCCTTGCAACTGACATTTTTAGGTGTTTCGAGTTACAGCTTGCCACCAAATCTACATTGCATTCCGAACCTGTTGACACCCTTTGAACAATCATTGAGTCGGTATTTCTCCCCTAATAAATAATGGGAGATATGAACATAACCTCAAAGACAGGCTGGTTTCCGTGCCAAAGCCTAGCAACCTCACACGATGAATGCCTCCCCTCGCTTCGTCTTCGTCGGAGCTGTCGGAGCCGGTGCCTAGTCGGTCGGTAGGAAGAAGGGTCGAGGCCGAGTTTTGAAGCGAAGCGCGGGCCGCGCGTGGTCGCGACTAGTTGCAGTCGCAAGTAATAATAATGTCAAAACGAAGCAGAACACTGCTCAACCTGGCGTTGGAGAAACAAGGTAAGCAATCAGTTCCTTAGCGATCGAAAACTGAACGGGCAATCAATGTTTCTAATTAATAACAAGGTTAGGAAAGTGTGGGACCGTTTTTCTTTGCAATTTCCAGGTTAGAGTAATTTGCTAGACACTAACCGACACCATTCTTTGTTGAGTTAATTTTTCCTTGAGTGCATGATAAAAAAAGATGCACAGTAATGTTTTGTGGAAACTAACCTATCGAGAAGCTATTATCATTTATCACACTGGAGTGTACAAACTGTTTGCCGTGTGGGAAGGGGAAGTCTGACCTCACAGTTTTCACACAGAACAACAAATTTTGTTTACCTAGCCGCACGAGACAGTTCTAAAATATGAAGTATCTAAAGTTTTTTGTTGTTTTCAGCTAACTCTGCCAAACATGCACCACATAATTTGGACCGTATTGAACCATCACCAGCTGCAACTTTACCTGCCCGATCTTTACCCATGTCGGACATCTCCTATCTGCAGAAACATGGTGAGTTTTTCTAATCCGGTCTCCTTGACCCTACTACTGGTATTGTTTACCAAAATTTTCCTCTTGTTCCAGGGTATCCATGGCTAGACTTGTCACGAAGTGGAGGGCCCTCAACTCTCTTTCCCCCATCTACTCAAGCATCAACAATTTCTTCCCAAAGTAAGTGATGCTGATGTTTCTATTTCACTTTGTTCCTTTAGCTTGACTTTGACAATTACTTCTTTCTCCCTCATTATTTAAACTGGTTCCTGATGTAAATAACAAGTTAGGACCATTCATCTCATTTATTGATTAGTTTTCTGTCTCACTAAACTGATTGTTTCCCAAATGTTTAGACAGTTCTCCACCAAACAAAGTCATTAAGAAGAGGAAAATCAGTTCAGTTCCTAAATCTAGTAAGTTCAAATTTTATAACTAATCTCAGAGTGATGAAATAATTATTTTAACCTTTCAGATGTCACATTGTCATTCTTTGTTCTACAGCACATTTTAAGAGACAACTATTGTTCCAGCAAGCACCCAATCCAACCTCTCTGAAAAGCCAAACTGAGGTCAGCTTGTCTCAAGTTCCACACTGTGAGTGCAAGTTTTGTTTATTTTCTTATAGGTATGGTGATGTACAAGAAGTTAAAAATAAAAGTGAGAACTATTATTTTTGTTAAAGGTCAAAATTATTCTGAAGCAGTGAAGTCAGTCTCTGAGATTGTGAGCTTGCAAACAAGAAAGACTGGAACGCTCAATACTTCTGTTGCCAGCTCAAGTGCTGTTGATGCCGAATCAATCCAAGTTGACATTCAAAACCCAGATGCAAGAGGTAATGACAAATGAGTGACAGTTTTAACAGCTTTTTGTAATAACTTGGTTGTGTTTTAAAATATCTTTTGTTAAATATCCCAGAATATACTTCTGTTATTTTTTTTCTAGATGAGAAGGTTGATCATGGCGAGATGCTGATCCCACAACAACCCACTCTGATAAACCAAACTGAAGTTAGCTTGCCTCAAGTTCCACACTGTGAGTGCAAGTTTTGTTTATTTTCTTATAGGTATGGTGATGTACAAGAAGTTAAAAATAAAAGTGAGAACTATTATTTTTGTTACATGTCAAAATTATTCTGAAGCAGTGAAGTCAGTCTCTGAGATTGTGAGCTTGCAAACAAAGACTGGAACGCTCAATAATTCTGTTGCCAGCTCAAGTGCTGTTGATGCCGAATCAATCCAAGTTGACATTCAAAATCTAGATGCAAGAGGTAATGACAAATGAGTGACAGTTTCAACAGCTTTTTATAATAACTTTTTATGGTTGTGTTTTAAAATATCTATTGTTAAATATCCCAGAATATACTTCTGTTATTTTTTTTCTAGATGAGAAGGTTGATTATGGCGAGATGCTGATCCCACAACAACCCACTCTGATAAACCAAACTGAAGTCTTCTTGCCTCAAGTTCCACACTGTGAGTGCAAGTTTTGTTTATTTTCCTATAGGTATGGTGATGTACAAGAAGTTAAAAATAAAAGTGAGAACTATTATTTTTGTTACAGGTCAAAATTATTCTGAAGCAGTGAAGTCAGTCTCTGAGATTGTGAGCTTGCAAACAAGAGAGACTGGAACGCTCAACACTTCTGTTGCCAGCTCAAGTGCTGTTGATGCTGAATCAATCCAAGTTGAAATTCAAAACACAGAAGCAAGAGGTAATGACAAATGAGTGACAGTATAACAACATTTCATAATGATTTTTTGTGCAGAGTTTTGGAATAATTTGAGTAAAATAGTTCATGGTGAATCCTCCTCATACTGGTCCTGAGTTCAATGACCTTACTTGTGATTTTTTTTTTTTTTTGCAGACAAGAAAGCTGATCATGGTGAGAGGGATGTAAACACTGAGGATCATACACCAAGGTTCACACCACATGGCTTTCCTTTACTGGTTATTCCTTCAGGCTGTGAAGGCTTTGTGGATGAGACAACACAGAGTGTGGATAACTCCAGCCAACAGTCTTCAATTCTGACCCACCCCAATATCAACACACTTCTTTCTTTAGACAGTAAGTGGAAGCTTCCAGTATCACTGTACATACATCTAAAGTGATCAATCTGTTGAAGACTCTAATAGGTTTTCTTTCCTCCCAGGCAACAATAATTTTGTGGTGGACCCCTCTGGAGAAACAGTATCTTTGGCTGATATCCCTTTCATTCTAGAAAAAGGTAATTTTTTTTTTTTCATCTTTTGTTTAGATTTCTTTGTGTCTTTTAAACTATTATAAAACATATGGATCGGGTTTCAGCTAAACTGGCTGGTGAGAGTTTTTAAGTTTTCGTTTATTTATCCTGCTTGTTTTTTAATCCAGTTTATCGTAATTCCTTTCAGGTGGTAATAAAATTGGGGCACAACTGACTCTCTTCAAGTTGCAGCTGAAACAGAAGCAGTATTGTTGCATGGTGTTACAGAAATCGCACCACATCAGAACGGCCTGCAAGAAGACCCTAATCAAATTGCAGCTGAACAAGAACAAGTAGTGTTGCAAGGTGGTGATGACATTGAAATATTTTTTGAAGAATATCCTCCCCCAGTACTGCAAGACGAACCAGAGTTTCAATTATTGCAAGATGAAATAGTAGCAGAAATTCAGCAACCAGAAAGAAAGCGCGTTGACAGAGAAAAGGCCCCACCTAAGGGAAAGAAGCGAGTGAGGTGCCCTGATGACTGGGCCAAAAGCCAGCGTAAGGCAGCTCTTCATGCAGGGCAGGCCTATGTTACTGTGAAAGGGAAATCAATGAGCGCAAAAGTGATGAAGGAACCATGTGGTGAACATTGTAAGCTGAAATGCTCATCCAAAATATCTGAGGAAAAAAGGGGACGTATCCATCAAGATTTCTATCGGACTAAAGATCAAGAGTCAAAATGGAAATACATCAGAATGTGTGTAAAGGATCACGTTCCTGTACGGCCTAAAATTAAACATGAATCCAAGAGAAGGTCCAGAGTACACAGCTTACCAATTGATAGTGAGATGGTTAAAGTCTGCCAAACCCTGTTTCTCAATACCTTAGTAATCAGTGACTTCATGGTTAAGACGGCACTCAAAAGGAATATGGTTTCACCTGAGAAACGGGGGGGGGGGCTAAAAAAGGAAGTTATGATCCCTGATTACGTACACAAATCCATTGCTGATCATATTGCGTCATTTCCTAGAGTGGAATCCCATTACTGCAGAGCTGAAACCAGCTTTGAATATTTGGAAACTAGTGTCAAGAGTGCAGCAAATATGTACAGATTGTACACTGAGTGGATAATTGACAAGAATTACGGAGAAAAAATTGCCACCAAGAGACAGTATGAAGATGACTTCAAAAACAACCATCGTATCAACTTCTTTAAACCAAGGAAGGATTTGTGTGATGATTGTGTTCAATATGACCTGAATCGTGACAACTTCACTGAAGAACAGCAGCAAGTTTATGAATATCACATTTTGAAAAAGATTTTGCCAACAATTTGGAAAAAGAAGACAGATCAAAGTATGAAAAAGAGAAAGATGCTACTGTGGTGCTTGCGCACTTTGATTTACAGAAGGTCCTTCTCCTTCCTCATACAAATGCTAGTGGTGCTTACTACAGCAGGAAACTGTCGGTGTTTAACTTCACCATCTTTGATGTGAGTTCAGGTCAAGGCCACTGCTACACATGGGATGGGACTGTGGGCAACAAAGGAGCAAATGAAATTGCTTCCTATGTTTTTAGCTTTATAAAGAAAAAAGCTGAAGAGGGAAAGAAGACAATAATTTTTTGGTCAGATAATTGCGCTGCTCAAAATAAAAACAGGCACTTGTATGCCATGTATCTGTTAGCCTCTGCACAATTTGGGGTGACTATCATTCATCGTTACCTTGTTAAAGGTCACACCCAAAATGCAGCAGATGGTATGCATGCAAGAATTGAGGCTGAGTGCAGAAACAAGAATATTTATGTACCAGAAGACTGGTCCAAAATCATGGCTTCTGCCAAAGTTACTGGCAAACCATATGAAGTAAACTGCATCTCCACAGCACAAATCAAAGACTATCATACTATTACGGACAAGTACCTTACATGGCCTGCAGGTGCCAGGTAATATGATGTAACCGAAGCTGTGGTTGCTCACAATAATTCACCGTGGGCAATCAATGTTAGGTATGATTTAAGTGATGGTGAACATACAACAATTTCAGTGAAGTCCAAGGATGCAGGTCGCCCAGTGAATTTACTCACTTACTCTCCAAAAGAAGCTTGCAAAGGACCTCTGCCCATTACAAAACTGAAGAGGGACGATCTACTGAAATTATGTGAGAAAGGTATTGTGCCTCGCCAATACGTTGATTTTTATCAAAATCTGAAGGTTCTACAACCAGGGCAGATGAGTTTTATGTTGGTTAAAGTTAGTGAGTGACTACTCTGTAACCATTGATATTACCATTGATTTAGTACCTAAGTAAGTTTTGTTTTTGTTATTACTTGTTTCTGAGAAATGTGATGCTACGTACTACTGAAGTGAAGCGTTATTGTATAATGTACATCTCTGTGATTACATACTGTGGTTTCTTTATTATTAGTTCTGAGTGATGTTCCTTTACTAACTAAGAAATTGTATCTTTCTCAGTAGTTTTATTGTCAGCAATCAGAGCAAAGAGATCTATTGTTTGAGACAGGTTTCCTCTAGAATCATATTTTTGGTGTAAAATTATTAAGTTTGACTGCATTACTTTGGAAGGAATATAATATAATTTTATCTCTTTTGATCTCTATAGTTTTACTGTTTCCCTTAAGAAAGGACAAATTATGTTTTTGGTTTGGAATTTTGTAAGTTTGATTGCATTAGCTCTGATATTGTGATACCATATATAAGAATTTTTATTGATTTTATTATTATCTCTCTAGTTGTGCTGTGAGCACCAAAAAAACGGGCTAGAATTCAGAGATGGGTTTGTCCTTACTTTCATATAGTCTGTTTGTGATTGACTATCAGTATTGTTTCATTAATATATTTTCTCTATACCTTATGTATAAGTCTGTAGCACTCACATGTGATCAAAATAGTAAGATCTCATTTTTAGAAGTGACCTAGTCTTAGTGACCTAGTCTGCATACTAATCATTAGCTTTTGACTCAAAGAGTGAGATCTCATGGTACTGACTGACTTTTAAAAAAATCCTATTTTCTTGTACCTTTAGGTAGTTAACTTAATGGATCATCATAATCCTTTTATTGTGTTTTATTATTCCCATGGAGTCTTTAGCATAAATAAAGACAACTCTATTTACTTTTTGTTTGGTTTTGTCATTTATTGGTTGCGTTTTCATTTTAGTTCTGATGGAAAGGAAGACAAGTCAAGTACTAAAATTTACACTTCACTTCAATTTTATTTTCCATCCACAGGACAGGGTACGTACATGAGAAATGAGTCTTTTTGACTCAGATTGTATTACAACATGTTTAAACTCACAGAAATAATAGCAGCTTCTCCCTTTAGACCTGAAACAGAAAACAGACTGAACAGAAAAGAAACCAAATAAATCACACTCAAAACAAATACCCATTTAAGTGAATTAAGCAAGCAGAACAATTTCCTCCATTCTAGACTTCTTTATTAAACTCTTACTATTATTACTATTAAACTATTTCTTATGGCATACTTCTATAGTGTATGGGTTACTCAACTAACTTGAAGAATTAATCAGAGCCGGATAGAGCGCTCAAGATGCAATCAAGGGAACCTTCTCTGCTACGCTCACAGAGCTTCATAGATGATTGTCAGTCCTTTAAAGAATTAAACAGGCTCATATGTGTAGTTCATCGACAGACATTAATTTCTATTCAGAATTTTGATTTGCTTCTCTTTCTGTATTTGCTTATTTCAAAACTAATCACTTTGTGTTATTCTTCAATTAATGAGCATATTTATGTGTTCACTGATAGGATTCCAAACTTGCATTTATATCAAAAACATTGAAGAACATATTGGACGACACTTTGATTTATACAAATCTGCAACTTCACAGAGATTCTTAGCCATAATATTCCGAATACTAGAAGAGAGCAGACGATAAGTCTGATCATAGAAGTGGGTTTCAGTTAATGTGATAAGAATATGAATAGAAAGTTTCTTACAAGTTTAAGCTGCCAAATTAAACTATGTAGAGTGAAAGCAGGGCATTCATAGTAATTATTAAGTGTTTCACACTCACCAAACGAAAACAGTTCCATGGAAACAAATCATCAGCGGGGTTGGGCTGGACAGGCCGTCGTATTTTCCGTTCTTGTACGCATAACACGCTTTTATCTGGCAATATGATGACTAGTAAGCATTCCCGAGACCCTAACTCATGCGCAGGGATAATGCAGGAAAATAAATACACCACTCCTGAATTGATTTCTCAGCTGAAACTTTCTTTTCTGTTTTTCTCGAAACCACCGAAGTGCTAGTTGCTAGGGTTTGAACCACGCATTGCAATAGCGAGTGTTCGGAGCGAGTCATGCAATAACGATGGTTTGGAACTGCGGGAGAGCCAATGCAAGGGTTTGAATCCGAGCAAAAAAATAACTTGTGTTTGGATAGGAGCCGTCGAATAAGTCGCTCGATATAGATGTCAAAGACTTAAATGTGGTTGTGTCCGGACTAATTAGTAGAGCAACACGATGAATGGATGATAAAAGTGATTAAACTCTGGTAAAAATCGTATCACTTGTTAAACGTAATGAAAGTGAATTCGTACTATTATTTTACTATGTACACCTATTGCACGGTACTGACGGTTATTAAGGTGTGTTGCCAACCGTAATCGTAGTTTCCGTTTGCGTTAGCGAGATATATACCTCAAACAACATAATCATGCTCCGCAAGGTATGTTCGCTACCGCGATCACACGTTCTTCTTACATCAGGTAGATGTCAAGGCAAAAACACCCAGAAAGGTGTACGACTACCCTTGACCTCACTGTTTCCCCACGCTGGCCCTCGACGTGCGCCACACGGCAGGTTCACCGTCAGCAAGGCCCTTACGGGGCTCTGCGCCTCTGCACCAATGAGTCTGGGTGAGTATGTACCTGTGGTTTGTGTTGGTGTTAAAGAAACACTGTTGAAAAGTTGATAATTTTAGCGAACGATGGGCCTACTGCAATTCAGATTGTCCAAGTATTTTCGGTCTGAAGTCACAGAAAACGAAACGATATGAGGGCATAAGCATAGAGCAACATAATCGTATCTTAAGGGAGATAAGTAGTCCGACACAACATGCTTACACCCAAGAAGGTGTAAGACGAGCCGTGAGCACACAGGTTCCTCACGCTAGCCTTCGGCGCGAACCAAAATGTGTGACACATTAAAACAAGGTGATCTGATATTTCTTTTCAGTTCGTTAAAAAAATCGCATGGAAATACGTTATATTGTTCACATTGAAAATAGTGATTAAACAATTATGAATTAAGCGACAAAAGGTCGTTTGAAACGGCTGTTGAGACAACACGATAATGTTTGGTGTAAACTCTCAGATAACAAGACAGGCATGGTGGACGCTTTAGCGTCCTCGGACGGACTCGTTCTTTAAGTTTTGAGCGGGAAAAAAAAGTTTTTTCGTGATTTGCATACTTCTCATAAATACAGTTTCTCCACAATCAGTATTTGTAATATTTTTTTTAAATTCTGTGTTTTTCTTGCGTCTTGACCGGACCTAGCCACTGATTTATTACTCCGGGCGCTGCAGAGTACGCGAAAGGCGATCGTTGACTGCAGGCGACGGATGGTCCCAAGACAAACTCCCACCGATCTGCGGTCCCTCAAAACGAGTTCCCTTAGTTTGTTCTTTTTTTTTTCTTTTAAGAAATCTAATATGTAATTTCGAAACAAGATCAATGCCCAACCGAAACGCCCCCAAATCAGAATACTTGCGTTACGCAGTTTTCAAGATGAATCGGGGTCACTGCAATCCCTTAAAATTTCAGCCTCCTAGCTCAAGTTTTGTAGTAGAAACAAGGCCTTTCACCTTCTTTGTCTGAAGGGGTCATTTTGACCCTAGCCACTAAACACGGTGTAATTTTTCACATACTGCACCCCAATTTGTCCCTAAACACTGTGTACACTGTTTACTGATTACTGTGCGGGTCATAAATTGTGCGGAATTGTCGTTTGGGACGTCCTGCAGAGTAAAGTCGCGAAGAGGCCCCTTGCCTCCCGGGTTGGCTGACCGGCCATGTAGCCACCCGGCTACAACTCTAACACGCTCCGATGGGCGCCAAAATTTTGGAAATGGTCGTTTTGGGTCACTTGTGACCAACAAGGTCAAGAAACTGTGAAAGAATACTTATTTTCATAAAAAAGACGTGTGAAATTCCTTTTTTGTGATTTTAGGCATTTTGAGCGCTTTGTATTCCCTGTAAACACGGGTTCGCGTAATTAATTTTATAGTTCTGTATTTCCTCAGGCAGAGAGATGTGCAGAGGGTACCAATACTGCCCATCTGTCCACACCCAAAAGCTGCTCACCAGGGCTACCGGGATCCGGCCATGTAGCCACCTGGCTACAGCTCAAACGGGTTAACCAGTGGCGCCAAAATTTTGGGGTTGGTCGTTTCGGGTCTAAGGTGACTCAAAGAGACCAAAAATAGCAAAATAAAAATTCCCTGGCCGTTTTGAAAGGGGGCGCCGGTTAAAGGGTAAAAAAGTGTCAAATTTTTCAGTTTTTTCGGATTTTGCGTTGGCTGCAGTTGCTAAATACAAGCGAGACGTTGCATAAAGGTCATGATGATCCCAATAGGCCCCATGTTAGGCCGCAATACAGCGCGTGCGTGTTGGGTTAGCTAATAATGGTGTTGGTTCGAACCTTGGTGTTTAAATGTACTGATCTTTGTTAATGCTGTTTTTATCCCTTTTTGCACCATCAAAAAACACTTCCTTTCCCTGCCAAAGATCAGCAAAGACCATTGAAAGATGATTAAGGAAAACCATGGCATTGGAAGGAGACACGACACAACTCAATGTTTTCAAGTGTTTTCAGCACACTAGGATGTCTAACCGTAATCAAAATTCTATTTTCTCTTCCAGGTGATTTCAATTGTGCATGCTTTGTTGATGGTTTTAGACGTAGACTACCAGGGTTTGTTTGTATTTTAGATGCGTCTCCAAATCGCATTTTCGGCTGAAACCTCTCTCGACCTGATCTTCCCCGTACGGCAAGTGCAAACGGACATGTTGTCTCAACAGCCGTTTCAATCCACCCTTTTGTCGCTTAGTTCATAATTGTTTAAACACTATTTTCAATGTGAACAATATAACGTATCTCCATGCGATTTTTTAAAAGGTTGGAATCATACAAAATCAGTTCCCGCGCCTTCCTACCCCTATCAGGAGAAACCACCCAACGAAAAGAAAATATCGTTAAAAAGTGTCAAATTTTTCAGTTTTTTTCGGATTTTGCGTTGGGTGCAGTTGCTAAATACAAGCGAGACGTTGCATAAAGGTCATGATGATCCCAATAGTGGCCACAGGGGCACTTTTTTAAGGCCATTTACTGTCTGAGGTTAAGGATAATGTTAGGCGTTACAGCTCAGTGTCAGCTGTGTCAAAAAATCAAGATTGATGGGAAGAGTCGCCCTGGTTTGATAGAATCAAGCCGCATCAACACGGAACCTATTGATGTCAATACTACAGACCTTGAATGCCCCTAGCCTCGTTTGAGAAGTAGATTCACTTAGCTGTGTGAAGCATTTTCCAAATCCGCTTTTTTACAGATCTTTCGCACGGCAACTGTCAGAGCTGTGTGTAAACATGTTAAGGAAGATACCACCTAACCTTACCTTACCTAACCTAACCTAACCTAACCTAACCTACCTAACCTAACCTAACCTTACCTAACCTAACCTCACCTCACGGGGACCGTCAATACTGCATCCTGTACCCTCCTACAACAGTCTCATACCTAACCTAACCTAACCTAACCTATCTAACCTAGAGATCTTGCGCACGGCATTAGTCAGGGCTGTGTGTAAACGTGTGAAAGATGATACCACTTTGAGACATGGAGCTCCTAGGAATGTGTAGTGTGAAATAAGGCAGCATTATAACAGTCATCAGTGTATTAAGTTATGTGGGGATTACAATACTACCATAAGGTGCCTTTCGATCGCGCAAGGCAACTGTCAGAGCTGTGTGTAAACATGTGAAAGAAGATACCACCTAACCTAACCTAACCTTACCTAACCTAAACTAACCTTACCTAACCTACCCCAACCTAACCTAACCTTACCTAACGGAACCTCACGGGGACCGTCAATACTGCATCCTATACCCTCTCACAACAGTCTCCTACCTAACCTAACCTAACCTAACCTAACATATCTAACCTACAGATCTTGCGCACGGCAACAGTCAGAGCTGTAAATAAACATGTGAAAGATGATACCACCTTAAGACATTGAGCTCCTAGGAATGTCTAGTGTGACATTAGGCAGCATCATAATGTCATCAATTTATTAAGTTATGTGGGGATTACAATACTACCATAACGTGCCTTTCATTCCTAGATCTAGGACTTCTGGGCGTACCAACTGAAAGGTGGAAACCATTATTTCTATGCATGTTCCGCAAGATCACAGAGATTAGGATATGTTTTTTCTCTGAAATCCAAAAATCCAGTGCGCCGTTAATCCGTCTCTTAGCCATGCAACTGGTGCTACTCCTCACAGAGTTGTGTTCCGTTCCGTTCTTCTTATTTGGTGTTTGCTGCTTATAATAAGTCGACTAATTAGTAGAGCAACACGATGAATGGATATAGATGTCTGGTAAAATTGAAAGTAATGAATTCGCACTATTATTTTACTATGTACACCTATTGCACGGTACCGACGGTTATTAAGGTGTGTTGCCACCCGTAATCGTAGTTTCCGTTTGCGTTGCTCAAACAACATAATCATGCTCGGCAAGGTATGTTCGCTACCGCGATCACACGTTCTTCTAACATCAGGTAGATGTCAAGGCAAAAACACCCAGAAAGGTGTACGACTACCCTTGACCTCACAGTTTCCCCACGCTGGCCCTCGACGCGCGCCACACGGTAGGTTCACCGTCAGCAGGGCCTGTACGGGGCTCTGCGCCTCTGCACCAATGAGTCTGGGTGAGTATGTACCTGTTGTTTGTGTTGGTGTTAAAAAAACACTGTTGAAAAGTTGATAATTTTAGCGAACAAATGGGCCTACTGCAATTCAGATTGTCCAAGTATTTTTGGTCTGAAGTCACAGAAAACGAAACGATATGAGGGCATAAGCATAGAGCAACATAATCGTATCTAAAGGGAGATAAGTAGACCGACACCACATGCTTACACCCAAGAAGGTGTAAGACGAGCCGTGAGCACACAGGTTCCTCACGCTGGCCTTCGGCGCGAACCAAAATGTGTGACACATTAAAACAAGGTGATCTAATATTTCTTTTCAGTTCGTTAAAAAAATCGCATGGAAATACGTTTTATTGTTCACATTGAAAATAGTGATTAAACAATTATGAACTAAGCGACAAAAGGTCGTTTGAAACGGCTGTTGAGACAACACGATAATGTTTGGTGTAAACTCTCAGATAACAAGACAGGCATGGTGGACGCTTTAGCGTCCTCGGACGGACTCGTTCTTTAAGTTTTGAGAGGGAAAAAAAGTTTTTCGAGATTTTTGCATACTTCTCATAAATACAGTTTCTGCACAATCAGTATTTGTAATATTTTTTTTTAAATTCTGTGTTTTTCTTGCGTCTTGACCGGACCTAGCCACTGATTTATTACTCCGGACGCTGCAGAGTACGCGAAAGGCGATCGTTGACTGCAGGCGACGGATGGTCCCAAGACAAACTCCCACCGATCTGCGGTCCTCAAAACGAGTTCCCTTAGTTTGTTCTTTTTTTTCTTTTAAGAAATCTAATATGTAATTTCGAAACAAGATCAATGCCCAACCGAAACGCCCCCAAATCAGAATACTTGCGTTACGCAGTTTTCAAGATGAATCGGGGTCACTGCAATCCCTTAAAATTTCAGCCTCCTAGCTCAAGTTTTGTAGTAGTTACAAAGCCTTTCACCTTCTTTGTCTGAAGGGTCATTTTGACCCTAGCCACTAAACACGGTGTAATTTTTCACATACTGCACCCCAATTTGTCCCTAAACACTGTGTACACTGTTTACTGATTTATTAATTCTGTGCAAGTCAAATGCATAGTTGGAAAGGTTGACGGAGGCCACATAGACGCCTTATCGAGAAGGGAATACCTTTAGCGCGAGCGAAGCGACTGCGGTCGTCTGACAAGCCTGATATGCCCTGTTTTGACCACTGGCACCAGCAGTAACACCTGAGGTCCATTTCTGAAATGAAAATGGGGATTGTACACTTGGCGTCATAATTAGTGCCCACTTATGGTCAGCGCGACCATTTCTACGTTTTTCAGGTTAGAACGTTGAAATTTGGTGCAGATCTGCCTCCAGCATTGGGCGAACCTACCATAGCGTTACGTTCCTTAAAACGCTTCGGCATGCACCTGTGCAAGCCATTTCGGAAAACAGTGAATTTTAAAATCGTTTTTTTTTTTTACAAAAAATGGTTTGATGCGGAGCACAGGCGCAAAATCGGTGCTCACAAAAAATGCTCCCGACATTAATAATGCAAAAGGACCGGGCGAAGGATCGGCTCCGATCTAATCTAACCTACCCTAGACTAACACGCATAATAAAAATAATACATGAAGGGGTGACTCACTTTCTCGTTTTCCACCTTAGGAAGACGCACCCGCGCTATCGTTGCACAAGCACACGCGACAACAAACACTCGCGACACGTCGAAACGACACGAAAACAGGATGGCGTCTCGCGCGGGAATCGCCCAGTATATATACTTTCGTGGTGTTCCACGTGCGCGCGCATGCGGAACACCACGAAAGTATATATACTGGGCGATTCCCGCGCGCGACGCCATCCTGTTTTCGTGTCGTTTCGACGTGTCGCGAGTGTTCGTGATTATATGAAATCAGGATTGTTGTCGCGTGTGCTTGTGCAACGATAGCGCGGGTGCGTCTTCCTAAGGTGGAAAACGACAAGGGTAGTCACCCCTTCATGTATTATTTTTATTATGCGAGTTAGTCTAGGGTAGGTTAGGTTAGATCGGAGCCGATCCTTCGCCCGGTCCTTTTGCATTATTGATGTCGGGAGCATTTTTTTTGACCACCGATTTTGTTAGTTTTAGGTTAGGTTAGGTCCTGTCAAAGACCGGTTTCATGACTTGTAGTGAGCGGTCCTCTCTAGGACCAAATTCATGTTAGGCCGCAATACAGCGCGTGCGTGTTGGGTTAGCTAATAATGGTGTTGGTTCGAACCTTGGTGTTTAAATGTACTGATCTTTGTTATTGCTGTTTTTATCCCTTTTTGCACCTACCAAAAACACTTCCTTTCTCTGCCAAAGACCAGCACAGACCATTGTAAGATGATTAAGAAAAACCATGGCATTGGAAGGAGACACGACACAACTCATTGTTTTCTAGTGATTTCAGCACACTAGGATGTCTCACCGTAATCAAAATTTCTCCTTTCTCTTCCAGGTGATTTCAATTGCGCATGCTTTGTTGATGGTTTTAGACGTAGACTACCAGGGTTTGTTTGTATTTTAGATGCGTCTTCGAATCTCATTCTCGGCCGAAATCTCTCTCGACCTGATCTTTCCCGTACGGCAAGTGCAAACGGACATGTTGTCTCAACAGCCGTTTCAAACCACCCTTTTGTCGCTTAGTTCATAATTGTTTAAACACTATTTTCAATGTGAACAATATAACGTATCTCCATGCGATTTTTTAAAAGGTTGGAATCATACAAAATCGGTTCCCGCGCCTTCCTACCCCTATCAGGAGAAACCACCCAACGAAAAGAAAATATCGTTAAAAAGTGTCAAATTTTTCAGTTTTTTTCGGATTTTGCGTTGGGTGCAGTTGCTAAATACAAGCGAGACGTTGCATAAAGGTCATGATGATCCCAATAGTGGCCACAGGGGCACTTTTTTAAGGCCATTTACTGTCTGAGGTTAAGGATAATGTTAGGCGTTACAGCTCAGTGTCAGCTGTGTCAAAAAATCAAGATTGATGGGAAGAGTCGCCCTGGTTTGATAGAATCAAGCCGCATACACACGGAACCTACTACAGACCTTGAATGCCCCTAGCCTCGTTTGAGAAGTAGATTCACTTAGCTGTGTGAAGCATTTTCCAAATCCGCTTTTTTACAGATCTTTCGCACGGCAACTGTCAGAGCTGTGTGTAAACATGTGAAGGAAGATACCACTAAACCTTACCTTACCTAACCTAACCTAACCTACCTAACCTAACCTAACCTAACCTGACCTAACCTAACCTCACCTCACGGGAACCGTCAATACTGCATCCTGTACCCTCCTACAATAGTCTCATACCTAACCTAACCTAACCTAACCTATCTAACCTAGAGATCTTGCGCACGGCATTAGTCAGGGCTGTGTGTAAACGTGTGAAAGATGATACCACTTTGAGACATGGAGCTCCTAGGAATGTGTAGTGTGAAATAAGGCAGCATTATAAGAGTCATCAGTGTATTAAGATGTGGGGATTACAATACTACCTTAAGGTGCCTCTCGATCGCGCAAGGCAACTGTCAGAGCTGTGTGTAAACATGTGAAAGAAGATACCACCTAACCTAACCTAACCTTACCTAACCTAAACTAACCTTACCTAACCTACCCCAACCTAACCTAACCTTACCTAACGGAACCTCACGGGGACCGTCAATACTGCATCCTATACCCTCTCACAACAGTCTCCTACCTAACCTAACCTAACCTAACCTAACATATCTAACCTACAGATCTTGCGCACGGCAACAGTCAGAGCTGTAAATAAACATGTGAAAGATGATACCACCTTGAGACATGGAGCTCCTAGGAATGTCTAGTGTGACATTAGGCAGCATTATAACAGTCATCAGTTTATTAAGTTATGTGGGGATTACAATACTACCATAACGTGCCTTTCATTCCTAGATCTAGGACTTCTGGGCGTACCAACTGAAAGGTGGAAACCATTATTTCTATGCATGTACCGCAAGATCACAGAGATTGGGATATGTTTTTCTCTGAAATCCAAAAATCCAGTGCGCCGTTAATCCGTCTCTCAGCCATGCAACTGGTGCTACTCCTCACAGAGTTGTGTTCCGTTCTTCTTATTTGGTGTTTGCTGCTTATAATAAGTCGCTCGATATAGATGTCAAAGACTTAAATGTGGTTGTGTCCGGACTAATTAGTAGAGCAACACGATGAATAGATGATTAAAGTGATTAAACTCTGGTAAAAATCGCATCACTTGTTAAACGTAATGAAAGTGAATTCGCACTATTATTTTACTATGTACACCTATTGCACGGTACTGACGGATATTAAGGTGTGTTGCCAACCGTAATCGTAGTTTCCGTTTGCGTTAGCGAGATATATACCACAAACAATATAATCATGCTTGGCAAGGTATGTTCGCTACCGCAATCACACGTTCTTCTTACATCAGGTAGATGTCAAGGCAAAAACACCCAGAAAGGCAGCATTATAACAGTCATCAATTTATTAAGTTATGTGGGGAGTACAATACTACCATAACGTGCCTTTCATTTCTGGATCTAGGACTTCTGGGCGTACCAACTGAAAGGTGGAAACCATTATTTCTATGCATGTTCCGCAAGATCACAGAGATTAGGATATGTTTTTCTCTGAAATCCAAAAATCCAGTGCGCCGTTAATCCGTCTCTTAGCCATGCAACTGGTGCTACTCCTCACAGAGTTGTGTTCCGTTCCGTTCTTCTTATTTGGTGTTTGCTGCTTATAATAAGTCGCTCGATATAGATGTCTAATGAAAGTGAATTCGCACTATTATTTTACTATGTACACCTATTGCACGGTACTGACAGTTATTGAAGTGTGTTGCCAACCGTAATCGTAGTTTCCGTTTGCGTTGCTCAAACAACATAATCATGCTCGGCAAGGTATGGTCGCTACCGCGATCACACGTTCTTCTAACATCAGGTAGATGTCAAGGCAAAAACACCCAGAAAGGTGTACGACTACCCTTGAGCTCACAGTTTCCCCACGCTGGCCCTCGACGCGCGCCACACGGAAGGTTCACCGTCAGCAGGGCCTGCACGGGGCTCTGCGCCTCTGCACCAATGAGTCTGGGTGAGTATGTACCTGTTGTTTGTGTTGGTGTTAAAAAAACACTGTTGAAAGGTTGATAATTTTAGCGAACAAATGGGCCTACTGCAATTCAGATTGTCCAAGTATTTTTGGTCTGAAGTCACAGAAAACGAAACGATATGAGGGCATAAGCATAGAGCAACATAATCGTATCTAAAGGGAGATAAGTAGACCGACACAACATGCTTACACCCAAGAAGGTGTAAGACGAGCCGTGAGCACACAGGTTCCTCACGCTGGCCTTCGGCGCGAACCAAACTGTGTGACACATTAAAACAAGGTGATCTGATATTTCTTTTCAGTTCGTTAAAAAAATCGCATGGAAATACGTTATATTGTTCACATTGAAAATAGTGATTAAACAATTATGAATTAAGCGACAAAAGGTCGTTTGAAACGGCTGTTGAGACAACACGATAATGTTTGGTGTAAACTCTTAGATAAAAAGACAGGCATGGAGGATGCTTTAGCGTCCTCGGAAGGACGCGTTCTTTGCGTTTTGAGAGGGAAAAAAAGTTTTTTCGAGATTTGCATTGCATTCTTCTCATAAACACAGTTTCTGCACAATCAGTATTTGTAATATTTTTTTTAAATTCTGTGCTTTTCTTGCGTCTTGACCGGACCTAGCCACTGATTTATTACTCCGGACGCTGCAGAGTACGCGAAAGGCGATCGTTGACTGCAGGCGACGGATGGTCCCAAGACAAACTCCCACCGATCTGCGGTCCCTCAAAACGAGTTCCCTTAGTTTGTTCTTTTTTTTCTTTTAAGAAATCTAATATGTAATTTCGAAACAAGATCAATGCCCAACCGAAACGCCCCCAAATCAGAATACTTGCGTTACGCAGTTTTCAAGATGAATCGGGGTCACTGCAATCCCTTAAAATTTCAGCCTCCTAGCTCAAGTTTTGTAGTAGTTACAAAGCCTTTCACCTTCTTTGTCTGAAGGGGTCATTTTGACCCTAGCCACTAAACACGGTGTAATTTTTCACATACTGCACCCCAATTTGTCCCTAAACACTGTGTACACTGTTTACTGATTTATTAATTCTGTGCAAGTCAAATGCATAGTTGGAAAGGTTGACGGAGGCCACATAGACGCCTTATCGAGAAGGGAATACCTTTAGCGCGAGCGAAGCGACTGCGGTCGTCTGACAAGCCTGATATGCCCTGTTTTGACCACTGGCACCAGCAGTAACACCTGAGGTCCATTTCTGAAATGAAAATGGGGATTGTACACTTGGCGTCATAATTAGTGCCCACTTATGGTCAGCGCGACCATTTCTACGTTTTTCAGGTTAGAACGTTGAAATTTGGTGCAGATCTGCCTCCAGCATTGGGCGAACCTACCATAGCGTTACGTTCCTTAAAACGCTTCGGCATGCACCTGTGCAAGCCATTTCGGAAAACAGTGAATTTTAAAATCGTTTTTTTTTTTTTACAAAAAATGGTTTGATGCGGAGCACAGGCGCAATATCGGTGCTCACAAAAAATGCTCCCGACATTAATAATGCAAAAGGACCGGGCGAAGGATCGGCTCCGATCTAATCTAACCTACCCTAGACTAACACGCATAATAAAAATAATACATGAAGGGGTGACTCACTTTCTCGTTTTTCACCTTAGGAAGACGCACCCGCGCTATCGTTGCACAAGCACACGCGACAACAAACACTCGCGACATGTCGAAACCACACGAAAACAGGATGGCGTCTCGCGCGGTAATCGCCCAGTATATATACTTTCGTGGTGTTCCACGTGCGCGCGCATGCGGAACACCACGAAAGTATATATAGTGGGCGATTCCCGCGCGCGACGCCATCCTGTTTTCGTGTCGTTTCGACGTGTCGCGAGTGTTCGTGATTATATGAAATCAGGATTGTTGTCGCGTGTGCTTGTGCAACGATAGCGCGGGTGCGTCTTCCTAAGGTGGAAAACGACAAGGGTAGTCACCCCTTTATGTATTATTTTTATTATGAGAGTTAGTCCAGGGTAGGTTAGGTTAGATCGGAGCCGATCCTTCGCCCGGTCCTTTTGCATTATTGATGTCGGGAGCATTTTTTTTGACCACCGATTTTGTTAGTTTTAGGTTAGGTTAGGTCCTGTCAAAGACCGGTTTCATGACTTGTAGTGAGCGGTCCTCTCTAGGACCAAATTCATGTTAGGCCGCAATACAGCGCGTGCGTGTTGGGTTAGCTAATAATGGTGTTGGTTCGAACCTTGGTGTTTAAATGTACTGATCTTTGTTATTGCTGTTTTTATCCCTTTTTGCACCTACCAAAAACACTTCCTTTCTCTGCCAAAGACCAGCAAAGACCATTGGAAGATGATCAAGAAAAACCATGACATTGGAAGGAGACACGACACAACTCATTGTTTTCAAGTGTTTTCAGCACACTAGGATGTCTAACCGTAATCAAAATTTCTCTTTTCTCTTCCAGGTGATTTCAATTGTGCATGCTTTGTTGATGGTTTTAAACGTAGACTACCAGGGTTTGTTTGTATTTTAGATGCGTCTCCGAATCTCATTTTCGGCCGAAACCTTTCTCGACCTGATCTTCCCCGTACGGCAAGTGCAAACGGACATGTTGTCTCAACAGCCGTTTCAAACCACCCTTTTGTCGCTTAGTTCATAATTGTTTAAACACTATTTTATATGTGAACAATATAACGTATCTCCATGCGATTTTTTAAGAAGGTTGGAATCATACAAAATCAGTTCCCGCGTCTTCCTACCCCTATCAGGAGAAAAGACACAACAAAAAGAAAATATCGTTAAAAAGTGTCAATTTTTTCAGTTTTTTTCGGATTTTGCGTTGGGTGCAGTTGCTAATGTATTATTTTTATTATGCGTGTTAGTCTAGGGTAGGTTGGGTTAGATCGGAGCCGATCCTTCGCCCGGTCCTTTTGCATTATTAATGTCGGGAGAATTTTTTTGACCACCGATTTTGTTAGTTTTAGGTTAGGTTAGGTCCTGTCAGAGACCGGTTTCATGACTTGTAGTGAGCGGTTCTCTTTAGGACCAAATTCATGTTATGCCGCAATACAGCGCGTGCGTGTTGGGTTAGCTAATAATGGTGTTGGTTCAAACCTTGGTGTTTTAATGTACTGATCTTTGTTATTGCTGTTTTTATCCCATTTTTGCACCTACCCAAAACACTTCCTTTTTCTGCCAAAGACCAGCAAAGGCCATTGAAAGATGATTAAGAAAAACCATGGCATTGGAAGGAGACACGACACAACTCATTGTTTTCAAGTGTTTTCAGCACACTAGTATGTCTTAACGTAATCAAAATTTCTCTTTTCTCTTCCAGGTGATTTCAATTGTGCATGCTTTGTTGATGGTTTTAGACGTAGACTAACAGGGTTTGTTTGTATTTTAGATGCGTCTCCGAATCTCATTTTCGTCCGAAACCTCTCTCGACCTGATCTTCCGCGTACGGCAAGTGCAAACGGACATGTTGTCTCAACAGCCGTTTCAAACCACCTTTTGTCGCTTAGTTCATAATTGTTTAAACACTATTTTCAATGTGAACAATATAACGTATCTCTATGCGATTTTTTAAAAGGTTGGAATCATACAAAATCGGTTCTCGCGCCTTCCTACCCCTATCAGGAGAAACAACCCAACGGCAAGAAAATATCGTTAAAAAGTGTCAAATTTTTCAGTTTTTTTCGGATTTAGCGTTGGGTGCAGTTGCTTTCAGACGCAAATACAAGCGAGACGTTGCATAAATGTCATGATGATTCCAATAGTGGCCACAGGGGCACTTTTTTAAGGCCATTTACTGTCTGAGGTTAAGAATAATGTTAGGCGCTACAGCTCAGTGTCAGCTGTGTCAAAAAATCAAGATTGATGGGAAGAGTCGCCCTGGTTTGATAGAATCAAGCCGCATCAACACGGAACCTATTGATGTCAATACTACAGACCTTGTATGCCCCTAGCCTCGTTTGATGAGTAGATTCACTCCGCTTTTTTACAGATCTTTCGCACGGCAACTGTCAGAGCTGTGTGTAAACATGCGAAAGAAGATACCACCTACCCTTACCTCACCTAACCTAACCTAACCAACCTAACCTTACCTTACCTAACCTAACCTAACCTCACGGGGACCGTCAATACTGCATCCTGTACCCTCCTACAACAGTCTCCTACCTAACCTAACCTAACCAAACCTAACCTTTGTAACCTACAGATTCGCACGGCAACAGTCAGAGCTGTGTGTAAACGTGTGAAAGATGATACCACTTTGAACATGGAGCTCCTGAAAGTGTAGTGTGATAAGGCAGCATTCGAACAGTCATCAGTTTATTAAAATATGTGGGGATTACAATACTACCATAAGGTGCCTTTCGATCGCGCAAGGCAACTGTCAGAGCTGTGTGTAAACATGTGAAAGAAGATACCACCTAACCTAACCTAACCTAACCTTACCTAACCTAACCTAACCTACCTAACCTTACCTTACCTAACCAAACCTAACCTCACCTCACGGGGACCGTCAATACTGCATCCTGTACCCTCCTACAACAGTCTCCTACCTAACCTTACCTAACCAAACCTAACCTTTGTAACCTACAGATCTTGCGCACTGCAACAGTCAGAGCTGTGTGTAAACGTGTAAAAAATGATACCACTTTGAGACATGGAGCTCCTAGGAAAGTGTAGTGTGACATAAGGCAGCATTCGAACAGTCATCAGTTTATTAAGTTATGTGGGGATTACAATACTACCATAAGGTGCCTTTCGATCGCGCAAGGCAACTGTCAGAGCTGTGTGTAAACATGTGAAAGAAGATACCACCTAACCTAACCTAACCTTACCTAACCTTACCTAACCTTACCTAACCTTACCTAACCTTACCTAACCTTACCTAACGGAACCTCACGGGGACCGTCAATTCTGCATCCTTTACCCTCCCACAACAGTCTCCTACCTAACCTAACCTATCTAACCTACAGATCTTGCGCACGGCAACAGTCAGAGCTGTAAATAAACATGTGAAAGATGATACCACCTTGAGACATGGAGCTCCTAGGAATGTCTAGTGTGACATTAGGCAGCATTATAACAGTCATCAGTTTATTAAGTTATGTGGGGATTACAATACTACCATAACGTGCTTTTTATTCCTAGATCTAAGACTTCTGGGAGTACCAACTGAAAGGTGGAAACCATTATTTCTATGCATGTACCGCAAGATCACAGAGATTGAGATATGTTTTTCTCTAAAATTTAGAAATCCAGTGCGCCGTTAACTCGTCTCTCAGCCATGCAACTGGTGCTACTCCTCACAGAGTAGTGTTCCGTTCTTCTTATTTGGTGTCAGCTGCTTATAATAAGTCGTTCGATATTGATGTCGAAGACTTAAATGTGGTTGTGTCCGGACTAATTAGTAGAGCAACACGATGAATGGATGATGGAAGTGATTAAACTCTAGTAAAAATCGTATCACTTGTTAAACGTAATAAAAGTGAATTCGCACTATTATTTTACTATGTACACCTATTGCACGGTACTGACGGTTATTAAGGTGTGTTGCCAACCGTAATCGTAGTTTCCGTTTGCGTTAGCGAGATATTTACCTCAAAAAACATAATCATGCTCGGCAAGGTATGTTCGCTACCGCGATCACACGTTCTTCTTACATCAGGTAGATGTCAAGGCAAAAACACCCAGAAAGGTGTACGACTACCCTTGAGCTCACAGTTTCCCTACGCTAGCCCTCGACGCGCGCCAAACGGCAGGTTCACCGTCAGCAAGGCCTGTACGGGGCTCTGCGCCTCTGCACCAAGGAGTCTGGGTGAGTATGTACCTGTAGTTTGTGTTGGTGTTAAAGGGACACTGTTGAAAAATTGATAATTTAAGCGAACAAATGGGCCTACTGCAATTCAGATTGTCCAAGTATTTTTGGTCTGACGTCACAGAAAACGAAACGATATGAGGGCATAGGCATGAGCAACATAATCGTATCTATAGGGAGATAAGTAGACCGACACAACATGCTTACACCTAAGAAGGTGTAAGACGAGCCGTAAGCACACAGGTTACTCACGCTTGCCTTCGGCGTGAACCAAACTGTGTGCCACAAGGTGATCTAATATTCCTTTTCAGTTTGTTTAAAAAATCGCATGGAAATACGTTATATTGTTCACATTGAAAATAGTGTTTAAACAATTATGAACTAAGCGACAAAAGGTCGTTTGAAACGGCTGTTGCGACAACACGATAATGTTTGGTGTTAACTCTCAGATAACAAGACAGGCATGGAGAACGCTTTAGCGTCCTCGGACGGACTCGTTCTTTGAGTTTTGAGGGGAAAAAAAGGTTTTTCGAGATTTGCATACTTCTCATAAATACAGTTTCTGCACAATCAGTATTTGTAATATTTTTTTTAAATTCTGTGTTTTTCTTGCGTCTTAAACGGACCTAGCCACTGATCTATTACTCCGGGCCCTGCAGAGTACGCGAAAGGCGATCGTTGACTGCAGGCGACGGATGGTCCCAAGACCAACTCCCACCGATCTGCGGTCCCTCAAAACGAGTTCCGTTAGTTTTTTTTTTTTTTTTTTTCTTTTAAGAAATCTGATATGTAATTTCGAAACAAGATCAACGCCCAACCGAAACGCCCTCAAATCAGAATCTTTGCGTTACGCAGTTTTCGAGATGAATCGAGGTCACTGCAAGCCCTTAAAATTTCAGCCTCCTAGCTCAAGTTTTGTAGTAGTTACAAAGCCTTTGACGTTCTTTGTCTGAAGGGGTCATTTTGACCATAGCCACTAAACACGTTGTAATTTTTCACATACTGCACTCTAATTGCCCCTAAACACTGTGTACACTGTTTACTGATTTATTAATTCTGTGCAAGTCAAATGAATAGTTGGGAAGGTTGACGGAGGCCACATAGACGCCTTATCGAGAAGAAAATACCTTTAGCGGGAGCGAAGCGACTGCGGTCGTCTGACAAGCCTGATATGCTCTGTTTTGACCACTGGCACCAGCAGTAACACCTGAGGTCCATTTCTGAAATGAAACTGGGGATTATACACTGGGCGTCAAAATTAGTGCCCACTTATGGTCAGCGCGACCATTTCTACGTTATTCAAGTTAGAACGTTGAAATTTGGTACAGACCTGCCTCAAACATTGGGCGAACCTACCATAGCGTTACGTTCCTTAAAACGCTTCGGCATGTACCCGTGCAAGCCATTTTGGAAAACAGTGAATTTTAAAATCGTTTTTTTTTTTTTTTTTACAAAAAATGGTTTGATGCGGAGCACAGGCGCAAAATCGGTGGTCAAAAAAAATGTTCCCGATATTAATAATGCAAAAGGAGCGGGCGAAGGATCGGCTCCGATCTAACCTAACCTACCCTAGACTAACACGCATAATAAAAATAATACATGAAGGGGTGACTCACCTTGTCGTTTTCCACCTTAGGAAGACGCACCCGCGCTATCGTTGCACAAGCACACGCGACATGAAGGGGTGACTCACCTTGTCGTTTTCCACCTTAGGAAAACGCACCCGCGCTATCGTTGCACAAGCACACGCGACAACAATCCTGATTTCATATAATCACGAACACTCGCGACACGTCGAAACGACACGAAAACAGGATGGCGTCTCGCGCTTTTTTTTTTTTTTTTTTTTTTTATACGCTTTTGTTGGAAGGGCCAATGGCCTCCAACCCCTGTTCAGCCCGGAGGCTCCTCAGGGAATGGTGATAGTATGGGAATACTGTAGCGTATGGCTTGCCAGGCCTAGGAGAAAAATCATCACCGCTGTTACCAGGGAAGCCCTCGAGATGGTAGAGAGGAACTTCCAGCCTGCTTGGTACCTGCCTTAACCCTAGGGCGAGGTACGCAGAGCCCGGTGTGACACCCTCCCGACAGAGTCGAGAGGGTAGTCCGGTCAATTCCGGTAAAAAACTCCTACCCGAGCCTGGTGGCGGGAGTCAGGCTCGGGAGACGGGATAGAACAGATGACGCCAGCTACTGCTTGGGCCCGGGGGCCGCAGACAGCTGACGCCGGCGGGGCCGACGGGGTTTACCCCGGGGGGGAATCCCGCCGCCGGCCAGACGGGAAAGGACAGCAGAGATGGAGGCGAGACAGGAGACGAGATCAGCGTGGACAGGCGGACGGAGACTAGAGGGGCCACGCCCGCGGGCCTCGGGAGGAGGCTTCGCGGTGGACCGAGCAGGAAGCCGGGGCTTCAGAGGACAGGAGGAAGACGAGGCTCGGTGCGGCTCCAAGCAGAGCGCGCACTTCACCGCCTCCCGCTGTTCGCAGTCCAGGGACCGGTGGGGGCCGGCGCAGTGGCGGCAGGCAGGAACAGCGGCGCGGCACACCGTAGAGATGTGCCCGTGCTGCTGACACCGGAAACATTGTGGGACCTTAGGTTGGGTACTCAGTCCCCCTTCCTTCGGAGCCCGTTTCCGTTCTTGTGTGCCAGCGGCAGTGGGCCGGCCAGAAGGAGCAGCAGGCTTCTTCTTGGCGGCGGCAGGAACCGGAGGCGGCACGGTCTGGGTGGCGGCCTCGGCCAGCTGGGGAGCTGGGGGATCCCGCGGGGCGTCCATGGGCTCCAGGGGCAGGTAGACGCCGGGGGCGGTCGAGATGTGCAGCCCCTCCAACGCGTCCAGGGCGCGGGAGGAGGACGTCACCGTGACGATGGAGAACCACGTGCGGTGCTCTGACTCTTGATGATGTTGGACAGCAACTTCATCATGGCCCCCACTGAGGTGCTTGATGCGCCTCCGCACCTCATCAGGGAGGTGCCCTCCGAACGCAGGGGTCAGAGGTGCCGGCCACCGTACCCGGTACTGGCGGGTGACGGAGGAGACCGGCACGAAGGTCTCCAGGACCGTGGCTCTGCTCTTGATGTGGCGCGGAATCATGGACCAGGCATGATTGGCTTCGGCCTGGACTTGGGGCAGCTTGGCCACGATGGTGGATGAAGCTGCGTCCACGGCCGTGCGCGCGAACAGGGACTCGAATTCCTCGGTTTGGAGCTTGGCGAACCAGTGTGCGCTTAGCTCGGGGAAAACGAGTGAGACGGTGTGCGAGTTCAGGCCGTCTCCGGTGACAACAGGGCACGGTGAATCCGGCTCCAGCCTCAGGGCCTTGGTGGAGGGGGGTCGGAATTCAGAGCTTGCTTCCGAGGACCGGTCGGAAATGCCTGACAGGGTGGCCCCGGAGGGCTCGGCCATCTGACTAGGCTTACCGCCGGGTCCAGGGTTGCAGTTCTCCGAGGTCCTTGCCTCCTTTCCCTCGGCCTGGGTGGGTCGGTGACGAGAGCGCTTCATGGTCAGCGATGTGTTCCCGACAGAGGTTGCAACAAGACTGATGCGTGTGCTTGTGCAACGATAGCGCGGGTGCGTCTTCCTAAGGTGGAATACGACAAGGTGAGTCACTCCTTCATGTATTATTTTTATTATGCGTGTTAGTCTAGGGTAGGTTAGGTTAGATCGGAGCCGATCCTTCGCCCGGTCCTTTTGCATTATTAATGTCGGGAGAATTTTTTTTGACCACCGATTTTGTTAGTTTTAGGTTAGGTTAGGTCCTGTCAGAGACCGGTTTCATGACTTGTAGTGAGCGGTCCTCTTTAGGACCAAATTCATGTTAGGCCGCAATACAGCGCGTGCGTGTTGGGTTAGCTAATAATGGTGTTGGTTCAAACCTTGGTGTTTTAATGTACTGATTTTGTTATTGCTGTTTTTATCCCATTTTTGCACCCACCCAAAACACTTCCTTTCTCTGCCAAAGACCAGCAAAGGCCATTGAAAGATGATTAAGAAAAACCATGGCATTGGAAGGAGACACGACACAACTCCTTGTTTTCAAGTGTTTTCAGCACACTAGGATGTCTAAACGTAATCAAAATTTCTCTTTTCTCATCCAGGTGATTTCAATTGTGCATGCTTTGTTGATGGTTTTAGACGTAGACTAACAGGGTTTGTTTGTATTTTAGATGCGTCTCCAAATCTCATTTTCGTCCGAAACCTCTCTCGACCTGATCTTCCGCGTACGGCAAGTGCAAACGGACATGTTGTCTCAACAGCCGTTTCAAACCACCTTTTGTCGCTTAGTTCATAATTGTTTAAACACTATTTTCAATGTGAACAATATAACGTATCTCCATGCGATTTTTTAAAAGGTTGGAATCATACAAAATCGTTTCTCGCGCCTTCCTACCCCTATCAGGAGAAACAACCCAACGGCAAGAAAATATCGTTAAAAAGTGTCAAATTTTTCAGTTTTTTTCGGATTTTGCGTTGGGTGCAGTTGCTTTCAGACGCAAATACAAGCGAGACGTTGCATAAATGTCATGATGATCCCAATAGTGGCCACAGGGGCACTTTTTTTAAGGCCATTTACTGTCTGAGGTTAAGAATAATGTTAGGCGCTACAGCTCAGTGTCAGCTGTGTCAAAAAATCAAGATTAATGGGAAGAGTCGCCCTGGTTTGATAGAATCAAGCCGCATCAACACGGAACCTATTGATGTCAATACTACAGACCTTGTATGCCCCTAGCCTCGTTTGATGAGTAGATTCACTTAGCTGTGTGAAGCATTTTCCAACTCCGCTTTTTTACAGATCTTTCGCACGGCAACTGTCAGAGCTGTGTGTAAACATGTGAAAGAAGATACCACCTAACCTTACCTCACCTAACCTAACCTAACCAACCTAACCTAACCTTACCTAACCTAACCTAACCTCACCTCACGGGGACCGTCAATACTGCATCCTGTACCCTCCTACAACAGTCTCCTACCTAACCTAACCTAACCTAACCTAACCTTTGTAACCTACAGATCTTGCGCACGGCAACAGTCAGAGCTGTGTGTAAACGTGTGAAAGATGATACCACTTTGAGACATGGAGCTCCTAGGAATGTGTAGTGTGACATAAGGCAGCATTCGAACAGTCATCAGTTTATTAAGTTATGTGGGGATTACAATACTACCATAAGGTGCCTTTCGATCGCGCAAGGCAACTGTCAGAGCTGTGTGTAAACATGTGAAAGAAGATACCACCTAACCTAACCTAACCTTACCTAACCTTACCTAACCTTACCTAACCTAACCTAACCTAACCTCACCTAACGGAACCTCACGGGGACCGTCAATTCTGCATCCTTTACCCTCCCACAACAGTCTCCTACCTAACCTAACCTAACCTAACCTATCTCACCTACAGATCTTGCGCACGGCAACAGTCAGAGCTGTAAATAAACATGTGAAAGATGATACCACCTTGAGACATGGAGCTCCTAGGAATGTCTAGTGTGACATAAGACAGCATTATAACAGTCATCAGTTTATTAAGTTATGTGGGGATTACAATACTACCATAACGTGCTTTTTATTCCTAGATCTAAGACTTCTGGGAGTACCAACTGAAAGGTGGAAACCATTATTTCTATGCATGTACCGCAAGATCACAGAGATTGAGATATGTTTTTCTCTGAAATCCAGAAATCCAGTGCGCCGTTAATCCGTCTCTCAGCCATGCAACTGGTGCTACTCCTCACAGAGTAGTGTTCCGTTCTTCTTATTTGGTGTCTGCTGCTTATAATAAGTCGTTCGATATAGATGTCGAAGACTTAAATGTGGTTGTGTCCGGACTAATTAGTAGAGCAACACGATGAATGGATGATGGAAGTGATTAAACTCTGGTAAAAATCGTATCACTTGTTAAACGTAATGAAAGTGAATTCGCACTATTATTTTACTATGTACACCTATTGCACGGTACTGACGGTTATTAAGGTGTGTTGCCAACCGTAATCGTAGTTTCCGTTTGCGTTAGCGAGATATATACCTCAAAAAACATAATCATGCTCGGCAAGGTATGTTCGCTACCGCGATCACACGTTCTTCTTACATCAGGTAGATGTCAAGGCAAAAACACCCAGAAAGGTGTACGACTACCCTTGAGGTCACAGTTTCCCTGCTGGTCCTCGACGCGCGCCAAACGGCAGGTTCACCGTCAGCAAGGCCTGTACGGGGCTCTGCGCCTCTGCACCAATGAGTCTGGGTGAGAATGTACCTGTGGTTTGTGTTGGTGTTAAAGGGACACTGTTGAAAAATTGATAATTTTAGCGAACAAATGGGCCTACTGCAATTCAGATTGTCCAAGTATTTTTGGTCTGAAGTCACAGAAAACGAAACGATATGAGGGCATAAGCATAGAGCAACATAATCGTATCTATAGGGAGATAAGTAGACCGACACAACATGCTTACACCTAAGAAGGTGTAAGACGAGCCGTAAGCACACAGGTTACTCACGCTTGCCTTCGGCGTGAACCAAACTGTGTGCCACAAGGTGATCTGATATTTCTTTTCAGTTCGTTTAAAAAATCGCATGGAAATACGTTATATTGTTCACATTGAAAATAGTGTTTAAACAATTATGAACTAAGCGACAAAAGGTCGTTTGAAACGGCTGTTGAGACAACACGATAATGTTTGGTGTTAACTCTTAGATAACAAGACAGGCATGGAGAACGCTTTAGCGTCCTCGGACGGACTCGTTCTTTGAGTTTTGAGGGGGAAAAAAGGTTTTTCGAGATTTGCATACTTCTCATAAATACAGTTTCTGCACAATCAGTATTTGTAATATTTTTTTTAAAGTCTGTGTTTTTCTTGCGTCTTAACCGGAGCTAGCCACTGATCTATTACTCCGGGCCCTGCAGGGTACGCGAAAGGCGATCGTTGACTGCAGGCGACGGATGGTCCCAAGACCAACTCCCACCGATCTGCGGTCCCTCAAAACGAGTTCCCTTAGTTTGTTTTTTTTTCTTTTAAGAAATCTAATATATAATTTCGAAACAAGATCAATGCCCAACCGAAACGCCCCCAAATCAGATTCTTTGCGTAACGCAGTTTTCGAGATGAATCGGGTTCACTGCAATCCCTGAAAATTTCAGCCTCCTAGCTCAAGTTTTGTAGTAGTTACAAAGCCTTTGACGTTCTTTGTCTGAAGGGGTCATTTTGACCCTAGCCACTAAACACGTTGTAATTTTTCACATACTGCACTCTAATTGCCCCTAAACACTGTGTACACTGTTTACTGATTTATTAATTCTGTGCAAGTCAAATGAATAGTTGGGAAGGTTGACGGAGGCCACATAGACGCCTTATCGACAAGAAAATACCTTTAGCGCGAGCGAAGCGACTGCGGTCGTCTGACAAGCCTGATATGCTCTGTTTTGACCACTGGCACCAGCAGTAAACCCCTAAGGTCATTTCTGAAATGAAACTGGGGATTATACACTGGGCGTCAAAATTAGTGCCCACTTATGGTCAGCGCGACCATTTCTACGTTATTCAAGTTAGAACGTTGAAATTTGGTACAGACCTGCCTCAAACATTGGGCGAACCTACCATAGCGTTACGTTCCTTAAAACGCTTCGGCATGTACCCGTGCAAGCCATTTTGGAAAACAGTGAATTTTAAAATCGTTTTTTTTTTTTTACAAAAAATGGTTTGATGCGGAGCACAGGCGCAAAATCGGTGGTCAATAAAAATGGTCCCGATATTAATAATGCGAAAGGACCGGGCGAAGGATCGGCTCCGATCTAACCTAACCTACCCTAGACTAACACGCATAATAAAAATAATACATAAAGGGGTGACTCACCTTGTCGTTTTCCACCTTAGGAAGACGCACCCGCGCTATCGTTACACAAGCACACGCGGCATGAAGGGGTGACTCACCTTGTCGTTTTCCACCTTAGGAAAACGCACCCGCGCTATCGTTGCACAAGCACACGCGACAACAATCCTGATTTCATATAATCACGAACACTCGCGACACGTCGAAACGACACGAAAACAGGATGGCGTCTCGCGCGGGAATCGCCCAGTATATATACTTTCGTGGTGTTCCACGTGCGCGCGCATGCGGAACACCACAAAAGTATATATACTGGGCGATTCCCGCGCGAGACGCCATCCTGTTTTCGTGTCGTTTCGACGTGTCGCGAGTGTTCGTGATTATATGAAATCAGGATTGTTGTCGCGTGTGCTTGTGCAACGATAGCGCGGGTGTGTCTTCCTAAGGTAGAATACGACAAGGTGAGTCACTCCTTCATGTATTATTTTTCTTATGCGTGTTAGTCTAGGGTAGGTTGGGTTAGATCGGAGCCGATCCTTCGCCCGGTCCTTTTGCATTATTAATGTCGGGAGAATTTTTTTTGACCACCGATTTTGTTAGTTTTAGGATAGGTTAGGTCCTGTCAGAGACCGGTTTCATGACTTGTAGTGAGCGGTTCTCTTTAGGACCAAATTCATGTTATGCCGCAATACAGCGCGTGCGTGTTGGGTTAGCTAATAATGGTGTTGGTTCAAACCTTGGTGTTTTAATTTACTAATCTTTGTTATTGCTGTTTTTATCCCATTTTTGCACCTACCCAAAACACTTCCTTTTTCTGCCAAAGACCAGCAAAGGCCATTGAAAGATGATTAAGAAAAACCATGGCATTGGAAGGAGACACGACACAAACTCATTGTTTCCAAGTGTTTTCAGCACACTAGGATGTCTAAACGTAATCAAAATTTCTCTTTTCTCTTCCAGGTGATTTCAATTGTGCATGCTTTGTTGATGGTTTTAGACGTAGACTAACAGGGTTTGTTTGTATTTTAGATGCGTCTCCGAATCTCATTTTCGTCCGAAACCTCTCTCGACCTGATCTTCCGCGTACGGCAAGTGCAAACGGACATGTTGTCTCAACAGCCGTTTCAAACCACCTTTTGTCGCTTAGTTCATAATTGTTTAAACACTATTTTCAATGTGAACAATATAACGTATCTCCATGCGATTTTTTAAAAGGTCGGAATCATACAAAATCGTTTCCCGCGCCTTCCTACCCCTATCAGGAGAAACAACCCAACGGCAAGAAAATATCGTTAAAAAGTGTCAAATTTTTCAGTTTTTTTCGGATTTTGCGTTGGGTGCAGTTGCTTTCAGACGCAAATACAAGCGAGACGTTGCATAAATGTTAGGTTAGTTTAGGTTAGGTTAGGTAGGGTTAGGTGGTATCTTCTTTCACATGTTTACGCACAGCTCTGACAGTTGCCATGCGAAAGATCTGTAGGAATACGGAGTTGGAAAATGCTGCAATTATTACACACAGGTAAGTGAATCTACTCATCAAACGACAATAGGGGCATACAAGTTCTGTAGAATTGAACTCAAAAGGTTCCGTGTTAATGCGGCTGTATTCTATCAAAATGGAACTGGTATTGAGGGACCGCGGATCGGTGGGAGTTTGTCTTGGGACCATCCGTCGCCTGCAGTCAACGATCACCTTTCGCGTACTCAGCAGGGCTCGGAGCACTAAATCAGTGGGTGGGTCTGGTCAAGACGCAAGAAAAACACAGAATTTAAAAAAATATTACGAATACTGATTGTGCAGAAACTGTATTTATGAAAAGTATGTAAATTAAAAAAACCTTTATTTTTCCCTCAAAACTCTAAGAACGAGACTGTCCGAAGACGCTAAAGCGTTCTCTATGCCTTTCTTGTTATTTGAGAGTTTACACCGAACTTTTTCGTTCTGTCCCAACAGCCGTTTCAAACCACCTTTTGTCGCTTAGTTCATAATTGTTTAAAAACTATTTTTAATGTGAACAATATCACGTATTCCCATGCAATTTTTTAAACGAACTGAAAAGAAATATCAGATCACCTTGTGTCACACAGTTTAGTTCGCGCTGAAGGCCAGCGTGAGAAACCTGTGTGTTCACGGCTCGTCTTACACCTTCTTGGGTGTAAGCATGTTGTGTCGGTCTACACTGCTACCTTTGGATACGATTATGGTGCTCTATGCTTATGCCCTCATATCATTTCGTTTCCTGTGACTTCAGACCAAAAATACTTGGACAATCTGAATTGAAGTAGGCCTATTTGTTCGCTAAAATTATCAATTTTTCAACCGTGTTTTTTTAACAACAACACAAACGCTGGGAACATACTTACCCAGGCTCATTGGTGCAGAGGCGCAGAGCCCCGTACAGGCCTTGCTGACCGTGAACCTGCATTGTGGCCCGCGTCGAGGGCCAGCGTGGGAAACTGTGAGCTCAAGGCTAGTCGTACACCTTTCTGGGTGTGTTTGCCTTGACATCTACCTGATGTAAGAAAAACGTGTGATCACGGTAGCGAACATACTTTGCCGGGCATGATTATGTTGTTTGAGGTATATATCTCGCTAACGCAAACGGAAACTACGATTTCGGTTGGCAACACACCTTAATAACCATGCAATAGGTTTACATGGTAAAATAATAGTGCGAATTCACTTTCTTTGCGCTCAACAAGTGATGCGATTTTTACCAAAGTTTAGTCACTTCATATATCCTTAACCATTCATCGTGTTGCTCTACTAATTAGTCCGGCAACACCACATCCAAGTCTTCGACATCTGGATCGAGCGACTTATCATGTACATCAAAGATTAAATAGGGAGAACGGAACACTACTCTGTGAGGAGTAGCACTAGTTGCATGGCAAAGAGAGGAATTAACAGCGCACTGGATTTCTGGTTTTCAGAGAAAAACATATCCCTATCTATGTGATCTTGCTGTACATACATAGAGATAATGTTTTCCACCGTTCAGTTCGTACGCCCAGAAGGATTAGATCAAGAATTGAAAGGCACGTTATTGTATTATTGTAATCCCCACATAACTTAATAAACTGATGAATGTTATAATGCTGACTAATGTCACACTAGACATTCCTAAGAGCTCCATGTCTCAGGGTGCTATAATTTTTCACATGTTTACACACAGCTCTGACTGTTGCCGTGCGCAAGATCTGTAGGTAAGGTAGATTAGGTTAGGTTAGGTTAAGTTAGGTAAGGTTAGGTTAGGTAGGATACTGTTGTGGGAGGGTATAGGATGCAGCATTGACGGTCCCCGTGAGGTTAGGTTAGGTTAGGGAAGGGAGGTTAGGTCAGGTTAAGTTGGGTTAGGTTAGGTTAGTTTAGGTTAGGTTAGGTTAGGTTAGGTTAGGTAAGGTTAGGTTAGGTTACGTTAGGTTACGTTAGGTTAGGTTAGCTTAGTTTACGTTAGGTTAGGTAAGGTTAGGTGGTATCTTATTTCACATGTTTACGCACAGCTCTGACAGTTGCCGTGCGCAAGATCTGTAGGATAGATAGGTTGGGTTATGTTAGGTAGGAGACTGTTGTGGAAGTGTATAAGATGCAGTATTGACGATCCCCGTGAGGTTAGGTTAGGTTAGGTTAAGTTAGGTTGGGTTTGGTTGGGTTAGGTTGGGTTAGGTTAGGTTAGGTAAGGTTAGGTTAGGTTAGGTTACGTTAGGTTAGGTTACGTTAGGTTAGGTTAGGTTAGGTGGTCTCTTCTTTGACATGATTACACACAGCTCTGACAGCTGCCGTGCTCATGATCTGTAGAAATACGTGGTTGGGAAATGATGCAAATATTACACACAGCTAAGTTATCTACTCATCAAACGAAGATAGAGGCATACAAGGTCTGTAGTATTGACATCAATAGGTTCTGTGTTGATGCGGCTGGATTCTATCAAAAAAGGAACTCGTATTGCGGGACCGCAGATCGGTGGGAGTTTGTTTTTGGACCATCCGTCGCCTGCAGTCAACGATTACTTTTCGTGTACTCTGCAGGGTTCGGAGCAATAGATCAGTGGCTGTGTCTGGTTAAGACGCAAGAAAATCACAGAATTTAAAAAATTTAACAAATACTGATTGTGCAGAAACTTTATTTATGCAAAGTATGCAAATCTCGAAAAACCTTTATTTTTCCCTCAAAACTCTAAGAACGAGACTCTCCGAGGACGCTAAAGCGTTCACTATGCCTGTCTTGTTATCTGAGAGTTTACACTGAACTTTTTCGGGTTGTCCCAACAGCCGTTTCAAACCTCCTTTTGTCGCTTAGTTCATAATTGTTTAAAAACTATTTTCAATGTGAACAATATCACGTATTTACATGCAATTTTTTAAACTAACTGAAAAGAAATATCAGATCACCTTGTGTCACACAGTTTAGTTCGCGCTGAAGGCCAGCGTGAGGAACCTGTGTGTTCACGGCTCGTCTTACACCTTCTTGGGTGTAAGCATGTTGTGTCGGTCTACACTGCTACCTTCAGATACGATTATGGTGCTCTATGCTTATGCCCTCATATCATTTCGTTTCCTGTGACTTCAGACCAAAAAAACTTGGACAATCTGAATTGAAGTAGGCCTATTTGTTCGCTAAAATTATCAATTTTTCAACCGTGTTTCTTTAACAACAACACAAACGCCGGGAACATACTTACCCAGGCTCATTGGTGCAGAGGCGCAGAGCCCCGTACAGGCCTTGCTGACCGTGAACCTGCCGTGTGGCGCGCGTCGAGGGCCAGCGTGGGGAAACTCTGAGCTCAAGGCTAGTCGTACACCTTTCTGGGTGTGTTTGCCTTGCCATCTTCCTGGTGTAAGAAAAACGTGTGATCACGGTAGCGAACATACTTTGCCGAGCATGATTATGTTGTTTGAGGTATATATCTCGCTAACGCAAACGGAAACTACGATTTCGGTTGGCAACACACCTTAATAACCTTGCAATAGGTTTACATGGTGAAATAACAGTGCGAATTCACTTTCTTTACGCTCAACAAGTGATGCGATTTTTACGAGAGTTTAATCACTTCATATATCCTTAACCATTCATCGTGTTGCTCTATTAATTAGTCCGGCAACACCACATCCAAGTCTTCGACATCTGGATCCAGCGACTTATCATGTGCATCAAATATTAAATAAGGAGAACGGAACACTACTCTGTGAGGAGTAGCACTAGTTGCATAGCAAAGAGAGGAATTAACAGCGCACTGGATTTCTGGTTTTCAGAGAAAAACATATCCCTATCTATGTGATCTTGCTGTACATACATAGAGACAATGTTTTCCACCGTTCAGTTCGTACGCCCAGAAGGATTAGATCAAGAATTGAAAGGCACGTTATTGTATTATTGTAATCCCCACATAACTTAATAAACTGATGACTGTTATAATGCTGACTAATGTCACACTAGACATTCCTAAGAGCTCCATGTCTCAGGGTGGTATCATCTCCCAGACCAAAATTCCCACACGTCCCACAGGGTTGTGGGACATATTCATGTGGGAACACACTGAATCCCCACATGGAATAATATCCCACATTATAAACCCACATTATATTCGTCCCACAGGTAGGTTTCCCACAAGGAATAAATCCCAGTTCATCTAATCCCATATTATATTCGTCCCACAGGTAGGTTTCCCACAAGGAATAAATCCCAGTTCATCTAATCCCACATTTTATTCGTCCCACAGGTAGGGTTCCCACAAGGGATTAATCCCTGTTTATCTAATCCCACATCCTATTCGTCCCACATGCAGGTTTTCCACAAGGAATGAAATCCAGTTCATCCGTACCCACAAATATTTGTCCCACAACAAACGTTTTCCACCCCCCCCTCCCCCCTTCTGGTACCCCACAGGTCCCTTGTCTCCCCTCAGAAAATAGGAAATTGCCTACTTCGCTAGAGCAGTGGACGCCCGTGGGTTGCCCAGCCCGCACCACGCCGGGTGCCACGCCGCTGCTTACCTCCTAGGCGACCGTTGTCCCTGACTCTAGCTGCATTTGGCCACCCTCCTTCAGGTGTATCACTTCAGACAGAAAATGGCTATGCTCTGCTGATGGGCCAGCGTCACGGATGCCAGTCGCACCACATGGGTGCCAGACTGCTGCATCACCTCCCGGAGCGGGTTGTTATTCCAAGCATTTCCCACAGTTAAACAGTTAAAAAAAAAAATACTACGTGTAATTCTTCATCATTTACGACAGATTTGGAGTCTGTGATACCGAGCTATGTGACATTATCGTGCACATTTTTGTTTTGCACGTTGGCAAAGCTGCATTCAGCTTCCGGCATCTGCCCGATAATATATAATATCGGCGCTTCCTTGAAAATCGCGGGCGATTTGGGGCGATTTCATTGGCTAGCCGGTCGGGCGCACTCGGGACAAGAACGCTCGGGAGCCCGAGCGCCCGAGCCCGACTGAACCTAACCTGGCAGCTGGCAGGCGACCCGAGCGAGCAGCTCGATCATCAGTTTGTTTCCACCACGCTTGAAGTCGAAAGGTACGTTAACACCTTTGGCCATGTTAGGCTTTCCTGACTTGTAAACGATTAGGCTCCTTCAAACATTTTCCTTTGCGCTCGTTTTAATCCCCGTTTCTTATTATCATTTTCACTTGATTTCGTTATGTAACTCCCGCAAATGCAGTCTGTTGCTTTGTTTGTGTTGCTTTGGCGTTTGTTTTGGTTAGCTGTTATGCGCCTGGCGGCAATCTTGACTAGTTGATTTCAGTAACATTTTATCGGAATTTCTCTCTAGTTGTTTAAATACTTCACTCTCCGATTCTCCCTTCATTTTGCATTGCTGTATTGACAATTGTCAACTATTTTAGGAATTAAATTTAGCATATCTGCCCATCACTTGTCTTCTTGTATGCTGACTTTGTTTACATTTGGGACAATCCCTTTTGCCCTTGTGCGTGTATTGTTTTTCTTTGCATTATATTAATGTTATTGATGCTAGGTTAGAAACTGTTGTAATGTTAAACGTGTTTTCACTTCTTCCAGTCCCTCAAAATGTCTTCAAGTTCAAGCCACGACGATGAACCTGTTACGGTACCAAGCCGTTCATACAAAGCATTCTGCAATCCAAACCTTGACGCCAAAATTAGCAGCAGAACTCTCAAGAGGCAGAGGCTGATGCAACCAACTGATCTGCACAGAGAGACAGAGGTAAAACCAATTAACTCACATACTTTTCCTGGATAATTGTTTAGGGGTGAATGCGGGGTTAACGTACTCATCAAGAACATTAAGAGGGTCTCTTTGTATGCGTCTGAGTAATCTAAAAAGTGAGGGTTCGATGTGTCCTTCCGTAACTATTAAGCCCAATTTTCCTATGAACCTGTTTCATTGGAATTCCTGTGAACGAAGTAATTCAATTAATTTTAGAATTTGCATCAATTGTTTGCAGCTCGGATGTCAAATTATCCTGTTAGCCTTGATGTTTTTCATGAGGCTCATACAATGTATTATATTTGTATTTTTGTGTTACAGAAAAGTATGAAAGACAAGCAGAACACGTCATCTAATAGCGAAGAGGAAACTGAAACGGATGATATTTCAGATGCTGAAGGACACGATGTACGTTGCTTTGTAAGTGAATATTTCTCAACCCAAGCCGCTTTAATACCTTGATCTGTTTGGTTTTGGTATCACAACCTTTTTTTTCTTTTTGATGGGCTAGTGGTGAGTTCTAATACTGAATTTCACAACTCAATCTCAGCACAAGCTGAGAAAAAATGTTTTGTTTCCTGAAGTTAGGGCTTTATGTGTAAAGTTCCAAAATTATCATTCTATTTATGGGTTTCAAAGTTTTCTGCTGAAAGCATGAAGTCTAGAAATGTTTTCCAACGCACCAGAACCTAATCTTTAATCCATTTCATTGTGATTTAGGCACTTTCAGCTGTCAAAGCGTTGGGAACCATTTGTTTTATTCAGAATATTTAGTTTCATTTCAGATCTGCTGATTGGTAGACAACTTAGTAGCTCTGTATACACATGGAGTTTTCTTCTCCAAGATTTTGTAATTACATGAGTAATTTGGTTGATGGTGTTATAAAGTCAGGCAACTACTTTTCAAATACTACTTTTCAATTTCAGTAATGTAAGCGCTAGGAATGTATTCAGATTGTACTAGTCCATTCACAATTCTATTAATTTTTCATAAGTGGTTTGCAGAAAGTCCCCCTTTACCAAACCATGAGGTATTAAACTTAGGCTTATGTGTTTCAGGAATCAACTGATGGCAGAGCATTTCAGGTTGGCAGTTTGCATCATGCTGATTTTGACAGTGTAAGTATTTTCTTTCCATAGTTTCATTTATTTCTTAGAAAGTCTATCTATTTTCAATTCATTGATCTGTTGAATTTAATGAGAAGCTAATCAGCTGTTTTGTTTTCTAAAATGTAGGAAGAAGACAATGATTTTGAGGCGGCTTCAAGTCATCAGCAAGCCCAAATTAGGACAGGGGCAAATGCTGCCTCACCATCCTCCAGTCACAATGATGCAATCCATGATAAAGATGAAAGGGTAAGTATGATTCAGTGGGTATGCAAATGCCGATTTAATAATTTTATTTCAATGAAAAGCAAATTTTTATCCATCTTGCATATTATCATTTTTCCTTATCTTATGCCATACTAGAAAAACCACTTAAATGAAGAATACAGTCTTACAGAAAAGTTTGAGTTGTAATCCAAATTTGGGAATTGTAGCCATCAATTATTTAGCAATTTATTCTAAATAGCAGCCATTTGAAGCATACCCAGAAAAGTAGTTTCCTCAGACAATTTATAAGAAATATTTGCTCCATTGGAAACTATGGTACACCTGATAATTGTACTGGTCGACAGTGATCAGTGGTGAATCTTTTTGGATGTTGTTATGACATCAAGTCATAGAGAAGGGACATAGCAAAGTATTGTGATATTCATGATTGTTGGTATCCAAGCACATGAGTCAAGTTCATACTCAGTGATTGCATGCAACCATTGGGTTAATTAAGTAGAAGTTTGGTTTTGTTCGGCAATAGAGTGCCCTAGACTAAAATAAGAATTTCATCAAGTTGAGAAGAATGATATATGTATTTTCAATTCTTGTCAAGAAAGACCTTATTTTCTTAATGTTTTGGAATTATTTCTGTTTTCAGGAGCATCATGTCAGTACATCCCATTCAAATCAAAGCGTAGAAACATCATCTGAGGGGAGCCAATCAAATTCTTCATTACAAGAATTGCAAGAGTCGACAGAAGAAAACTCAGAACTGGAATCATCTTTTCACTTCAATGCAGAGCAAGAGGAAGTTCCTACTGAGCAAGTGTATGAAGGAATAGCCATTGACGAGATTGTGGATTCTGAGGAAGAAGAGAATTTGGATCCGAACCCAGTAGCTCAGAATGAAGCAGCTCCATGCCCACAAACAGAGAACCTTTTAAATTTTGATGAATTAAATGAAGAATTGGATGCAAACCTGAATGTGTCAAGAGGGGAGCTTTTCTTGATGTTATTGTCTGCTCATCAACAAAACAAATGGACCAACAAATCATTACTTGATGTAGCCAATATGTTTAACTTGTCCCATGATATTCCATTGCTTCCTGGTTCCCAACATTTATTAGATAATATTCTATTTAATGAAAAAGTTGCAGGGATTGAAAAACACTTCTTCTGTTATGTTTGTCACAGAGTCTTTGGGTTAAATTCTGAGGCAATATGCAAATCATGTAAAACTAAAATCGATAATATTAATGCTACTTACTTTGTAACTTTTGACATAGCTAAACAACTGGAGCTGTTATTAAATAACAAAGAAATTATGAAAGAGTTGATTAAGCCACAAAATGTGTATGATGCTCATGAGGAAGGAATTATGTATGACATTTATGATGGGGAGATGTACAGAAAGTTTGTTCATACTTTTAGAATTCCTGGTACTGACTTGTTAATTTCTTTTACATTCAATACTGACGGTGCTGCTCTCTATTCATCTTCTAAGGGTTCAATTTGGCCAATTTTTCTTATGTTAAATGAATTGCCACCATTACTGCGGATGAAACATCTTATAATTGCTGGGTTGTGGTTTGGCAAGGATCATCCAACCATGGATCTATTTTTGAAACCTTTGGTAACCCAGATGAACCAACTATCAGCTGGATTTACAATCAAAATCCAAGATAATCAACTTAGTGTTAAGGCCTATATTATTTCTGCATGTACTGACTCTGGTGCCAGAGGTAGTGTCCAAGGAATCAGTAGCCACTCTGGATACTACTCGTGTAATTGGTGTTTGCACCCTGGAAACCATTTGGAAGGTGCTGTTAGGTTTCCATTTGCAGAACAAGGTTATCCAGGAAGAACCCATGAACAACTTTACGAGGACTCTGTCAAAGCTATAACGAACCGAAGGAATTTTCGGTATCCTTTAGAAAGAGCAGCTTTTACACATGGTGCTGTGTCTAAATGTGCCTTTTTTGACCTAACTAGTAGATCACTAGATTGTGTCACTGGATTTGTTGTTGATGCTCTTCATGCATTGGATCATGGTGTGTCAAGACAGTGTTTGGAAATGTGGAGCCAAGCAGACACTGCATATAATTTTCTCTCGAAGGAAAACATAGCATTATTGGACTCTCTCATAAAAGTACTTCAACCTCCTGCAGAAGTTCGTCAGTTTCCAAGGGATATTTCTGAAAAGGCTGACTGGAAAGCTCGAGATCATGCGAACTTTATGATGCTATTTTCCGTTCCTCTTCTGATAAAAGTAATGCCACAGCGTTATGTACAGAGCTGGCTGTGGTTAGTTCAAGCTGTTTATCTCTTGAGCAGGACTAAAGTTACTTTGAGTGATGTAGATGCTGCTGAGCAGCTTATTTTGAAATTTCTCAAGCATTTTGAGGAGACATACCCTGTAAAGTACCAAACATTCAATGTTCATTTGTTGTTGCATGTATGTTCAACAGTCAGAAATTGGGGGCCCATATGGGCCATTAGCTCAGCTTATGCATTCGAAGCAGGCAATGGGGATGTGAAAAAAATATTACATTCAGCTCGAGGTGTGCCGAACCAAGTTTGCAGGGGAATCACTCACAAACGTTGCCGACAAGTTCTGGAACAGAAGTTTTCAAGTCACCAGACAAAGTCATATGCTGCAAGTATTCAACCCAAAAAGCCACTTAAGAATGTCATGTCTGTGGGTTCATCGCACTTCATTGGAACATCGACTGCTTTTGAAGCATCTGCAGAAGAAAGGTGGCTCTGTGAACAGATCGGAATGAACATTGAATCTTGTCAACTGTTCACGAAAGCAATTAAGGACAAGATGCTTATTAAAACATCGAGATCATCTAGGTTTGATAATACTGTTTTTGAGACAAACGATTTTAAAATAATTGTTGTTAAGAAAATCATACTAGATGTACAGCAGCAGAATGGTTATGTATTAGCATTTAAATTGTATTGTTCCAGTGTTATGACTCCTATCCGTCATTTAAATATTTTACCTCAGAATATGTGTGTACGTAAAATTGCATCTGTTGGTGATGAGTTACTGCTCATACCCTTGAAAGACTTACGGATGGTTTGCTGTCGGTCTGTTCTTTCCCATGGGTCATTTGTAACGGTACTGCCACATCTTTTTAATGTATGTTAACATTTTTTGAGTTTTATAGTTTTATGAGGGATGTATAAAGAGAACTTCAGACAATTTTCAGGTGTTATGTTCCTGTTTGGATTTGTCTGTAGACAATGTTTTTAATTCATTGATAATAAATCTGCATTGGGTAGGGAAGTCTACTTATTGCAGGAATTCTTAATTTTGTGGTACTCAGTACTTTTATGTACTGTATTTAAAGGATCTGCTATTCTGTATAAGTTTCATTTATTTATTGAAAGAAATACCTTGATTGTTAAGTGATTAAATAGTACCTAATGCAATGGTTTGCTTTTAATATGCCTGTGTCTAGATAATCTGACTTTGCACTGATGTGCTATTACAATGTTTTTAGATTAAGTTGCATGGTTTGTACCCATGTACTGTTCACTGCCAAAGAAATAAAAAAGTACGTATGAATAAATGTGATACAAAAGCTTGCTATCCTCTGTACTTCCTGAAACCCATCAACACCTATTATCATGCAGCTAAACGTGCTGCTACAAAACAGTCTTCAGTTTGGGTGCACAATTTTCCCATATCAGTGGAGTTGCAAAGTTCAAGTGGCCTGGTGTCTTTTATGGTGAATGAAAAATACAGTATTCCACAAGATATTATTATTATTAATGCTTTCAAACACTGCATGTTGATATGTACTGTTACCATATCCACGACTGAGTCACTGGGTCCAGGCGCCCCTCTCCCCCGCCGGTTGAGGCTCGTCCTCTCCAGCAAACAAAGGCCGTCATGCTTGCCTATACCCTGCCCTTGGTGGCCTCCGTCTACAATAAGTACGTCGTCTAGGCACCGGTGCCGGCCGCTCCCCTAGGAAGGCGGAAGGGGGCACCGAAGTGGAGTGTGGAATCGGCAAGCAAAGGCCACCGGGGCGTGGGACGGCACACCGAGAACGTCGACGCCGTGGAGGGTGGCACCGGCAAGCGGAGGACGCCGCTGACACGGGGGCGGGGGACGGGGGACGGCGCACCGAGGACGCCGACGCCGAGGAGGGTGGCACCGGCAAGCGGAGGCCGCCGATGACACGGGGGCGGGGGCGGGGCGGGAGACGGGGGACGGCGCACCGAGGATGTCGACACGGTGGCACCGGAAAGCGGAGGTCACCGATGACACAGGGGCGTGGGACGGCGCACCGAGAACGTCGACGCCGTGGAGGGTGGCACCGGCAAGCGGAGGACGCCCATGACACGGGGGCGGGGGCGGGGCGGGGGACGCGGGACGGCGCACCGAGGACGCCGACGCCGAGGAGGGTGGCACCGGCAAGCGGAGGCCGCCGATGACACGGGGGCGGGGGACGGCGCACTGAGGACGTTGACGCTGTGGAGGGTGGCACCGGCAGGCGGAGGCCGCCGATGACACGGGGCCGGGGGATGGCGCACCGAGGACGCCGTCGAGGCGGAAGGTGATGTCGCAAACAGGGAGGAGGACTCAGACGACACACGTACGCCGGCGACGCGAAGCACTAAGCACTACATGGGGGGGGGGGGATATGGATGACATAGGGAGAAGAGAGTTGGGGTGGGGCTAATAACGTTCTCGTCATGGCCGGTCCTATAACGTCGTTCTCGTTGGTAGTCAAGTAATGAGCCGCACCCGGTTCGGGGGCCGTCAATAAAAAATGGGCGTAGGAGTTCGGGGCTGGACTGGTTCGCAGGGGCACGTCCCTCAATCGCGTCCTGCAAAAGGGCAACGCGGTCCGAGCAAGACTTTGCTGTCAGCGAATTTTCGAAAACGCTGTTCGTCATTTATGCACCGGGGGGTATTGAACTTTGAACCGATATTGTTCGGCCCGCCTCACTCCGTTCGAGACGTGCTTTGGAGGGGGACATCTACTCGCTCTTTTCTTCCGTTTCCCTGACGATGGGCCTGATCGGACCAGCCATTTTCCTGCTAGGGCCAAAACGTATTTTCCGATTTCGGCCGGTTTGAGCCTCCATCTCGGGTCTGGGACATCAAGGCAGCCCGCCCTTGCGGGCGAATCAGGGCCCAAATTTCAAGACGATATTTCTCGATCCCTTGCCCTAGCTGACACTTGTTTCCGAATTCGATAGGTGCTCTGGAGTCTACACTACAGGATAATCGGTGTTTATTTTGTCATGAATAATGTTTTAAGCCATAAGGAGACAAAATAAAATGTCGTGTTGTCTGCTGTCCTCGAGCGACTTCCCGCCTTTCTCAGTGTCACGCTATTGGCTGCAGCCGTCACGTGACTTCGTCCGTCAGACTTTGCCGATTACCGGTGCCGGTGTTGTTACTTGAGAAGAATTTATTTAGTATTCAGTTTCTGTTTTCCGTGGCACATGTGAACTTTTATGTAGGGTGTATGAGGACGAGTTGGTTGTGATACCGAAGTCGGTTACTCGCGCGCGAGCGGTGGGTTGGTAGCAGTGCGATCCCGTGCTGCCAGCTCAGTCCGGGCGTCGGGTGACGGACCGTTGAGTGAGAGCAGACTCGGTGCGCAGTGCTTGTGCGAGCATCTCGCCCGTCAAACTCCTGCACCGCCGTCATGGGAAGAATACGGGTTGCGCTGGTTCGGTTTCCCTCAGACAAGTCGAAAAAGGTGGTGGATGTTGAAAAAGTCGTGGAATTTCAACCACTTCACAAAACTGACTTTGTTCCGAACAAAATCTATTCAGTGAAGTGCGACGTGCTGCCTAATGAAGGGAGCTTCACCACAGAAGATTTGTTTGATGGTGTTATTTTGTGTTTGGGGGGTGAGTATTTTGGTTAATTTTCTGGTCTGTTTGAAGTGACAGAAAATATTTGAATTGGGAATCAGCACCCAATAGTGTTGTGTTCAGGTGGGTTAGAGTTTCACTTGTAGTGGGCCAGTATAACGGTCGCCATTTTGTTAATCCTTTTGTGGTCCCTCTATTTTGTGTCCCACGAAACGTTTTAAATTCAAGTTGTCCACGCCAGTGCCTCATGTGCACCAGTGTTTCGTTTTGAATTTACTAAGACGGATTTCATGTTCTGTTCGATGTGTTTCAAGTGCCAACTCGCCACGCTATGCGCTTCCCCCGCTGTTCCCTTCCCCCGCTATTCCCTTCTCACGTACTGGAATCTTCTACGTAGTCATGAAGGTTTGCAGATACGCCAGTTCTTGTTTAAAAGAAAACGTTACGTCCCTAGTTCTCGTTCTGTCTAATCATTCAACCGTTTAATGGTTAGGAACCGTTACATTTGGCGCCACAGAACGGAAGACGATAGGGTAGAGAAGGGGCGTGGTCTCATGTGTTCATCCATGTGATTTTTCGGCGTACAGTCGTTCTCTCTGTTAGTGGCCAGACCTAATTTGGACCAGTTTACCAGTTTCGTCTCATTCGGATGTACAAGATACGCCGTGTCCATTTTCGCAACGCTAACCTTACTTCGTCTCGTAGTGTCGCACGCCCTTTTCTGGTCTATTAATCGTTTTGGGGGTTGAGGCTCAAACCAATGCCCTTTCCACCATGTAATGAATCCTTGTTAGCAGTTCTATACTTTCTCTTGTGCTGGTTTTCAAGCTTTTTTACACACATTAGATGCCATTGCAAAGGCGGCTTGCTGTGAACTAAAAGTGTATTCGCTACTGTTTGCAGAATCACTCGATGCACTGCGAAGGAATGCCATTGAATTAAGAATTCGTGGCTTACCTGCTGAATTGGCTCGGAGCAATCCAAACACAGAGGAGCTCAAAATGGTAAGCTATTCATTTTTTCTTTCAACTTTCACTGACATGTTTATTTACATTTCCCATGTGACTTGTTGTATTAGGGTTTATGCTCCAACAAACATGACTTGGGTATTTCAGGACTCAGAAAAGGCAGGCACTGTTGCCCGCACTCGCCGCTCCATTTCACGATTGAGAGGAAAGGAAGCATTGCGCAGAATGAGGGAAGCGGAATCTCTTCGTAAAGGTAAGCTAATTAACTATTTGTCTTTGTTGGCTTAAGGTGGATTTTTGATTATTTAATTACTTTCCTATGATTTCAGACAATCCTGATCAGGAGCAGCAGAAAGAGCCAAGCCAACCTTCAGAAGGTAACAACAAATCAAGTGGTGCCTCTTCTAAAAGTCCAAGTCTGTTTCAGCTGCTTATCTTTTATCTTAAATTATTTTTTGACTGTTCTATTTCCTAACATTAATTTGCATGTCCAGATCCAAGTTACATCGAACCGAAGGAAAAGACTCAGTCCGACAACGACAACTCCCTCCATCACACTCTCCCACCACAGTTTGTAATGAGCAGAGGGCAGCAGAGTTCTGTGTCAAGTAGGTTTTAAAGTGTATGCACACAATTAATGCAAGGATTGATACTAAGAATTATGTGCTGAGTATAGTACTTCCAAGAACTTTTCAGGTTTCCTGTAGAAACTTCGGTTGTTGTGTTCTCTTTTCTTTAATTTGTTAATTTCCTATGTCCAGGTTCCAGTTGCAATCCTCTCAAAGGAAATGATGTTTCTTTCTCTGGCCATTCCAAGATACGTGAGACTGCAGAGGAACCTCCTTTTTTATCTGGATGGGAAAGTGTAAACCAGGTACAGAACTGTGACAGATCTCGAGATGGAAGTGAATCATCTCATGAACATCACACCTCTGAGCATACTGCAGGTTGGTTTTAGTTTATTTGGTTTATCATCAAATTCTTATGATAACATTTTCCCCTTGTTATTGCTCACTGTAGATATGTTTGAATGAGTTTGATTTAAGTTCCGTTCACCAGTAAAAGGTGATTGTTTCGTTTTCAGGCCAGAGATGGGGTGGAGATTTAGAGGAATCTGATTCCAGTTCTGATGAAAGAAACAGTGAATGTCAGATCCAGAGTCATAACAGATCACAAGACAGTAATGGGTCAACTCATGGACATCAAACTTCTAGGGATACTTCAGGTTGAATTCAGTTTTCTTGCTATTCATTACTTTTGTCACATTAATTGCCTAATTGTATAAATTTTACATTTCTAGTTTCCAGTCCTTATCACCAGAGAGAGAAGATTGTTTCTGTCTCTGGCCAGACTAAGAAGAAAAGCACTGAGGGAAACGTTGAGGAATCTACTTCCAGATTCTACAGAAGGGAAAGTGCAAACCAGATCCAGGACCGTAACAGATCGCAAGACAGTGATGGATCTCCTCATAGACGTCAAACTCCCAGGGATACTTCTGGTTGGATTTAGTTTTCTTAATATGAATTACTTCTGTCGTTTTTAATGCCTAATTTTGAACATTTCTGGATGTCTAGGTTCTAGTCCCTATCACCAGAGACAGAAGATTGTTTTTGTTTCTAGCCACACTAAGAACAGGTGCAGTGAGGGGAATGTTGAGGAATCTGCTTCCAAATCCGGACGAAGGGAAAATGTAAATCATATCCAGGACCGCAACAGATCTCAAGACAGAAATGAATCCTCTCATGGACATCAAACTTCTGAAAATACTTCAAGTTGGTTTTAGTCTTCTTATTATGAATGACTTTTGTCAGTTATATTCTCTAATTGCAAAAATTTCGAATATCCAGGTTCCAGTACCAATTACCACAGTGAGCAGATTGGTTACACTTCAGATTCTCCGGATCATGGTAAAAAAAATACTAAACAACTGGCATCTTTATCAAATTCCTTTAACACTTTCCCCTTGTAATTGCCAAATTGTAAATTTTTATTGCATGTCCAGCATCTAGTCCCATTCACCACAGAGAGAAAATTGTTTCGATCTCGTGCAACAAAAATAGATATCGCAGAATTCTAGAGGAATCAGATTCCAGTTCTGATGAAAGAGAAAGTGAATGTCAGATCCAGAATCCTAACAGATCAAAAGACAGTAATGGGTCAACTCATGGACATCTAACTTCAAGGGATACTTCAGGTTGGATTCAGTTTTCTTGATATACATTACTTTTGTCACATTTATTGCCTAATTGTATTAATTTTTCATTTCTAGGTTCTAGTCCTTATCACCAGAGAGAGAAGATTGTTTCTGTCTCTGGCCATACTAAGAAGAAATGCACTGAGGGAAATGTTATGGAATCTACTTCCAGATCCAACAGAAGAGAAAGTGCAAACCAGATCCAGGACCGTAACAGATCGCAAGACAGTGATGGATCTCATGGACGTCAAACTCCCAGGGATACTTCTGGTTGGATTCAGTTTTCTTAATATAAATGATTTCAGTCAATTTTGATGTCTAATTTTGAACATTTCTGGATGTCTAGGTTCTAGTCTCTATCACCAGAGAGAGAAGATTGTTTCTGTTTCTGGCCACACTAAGAAAAGATGCAGTGAGGGGAATGTTAAAGAATGTTTCAGATCCGACAAAAGGGAAAGCATAAACCAGATCCAGGACAGTCACAGATCTCGGGACAGTAATGACTCCTCCCATGAACTTCTAAAGGTATTATAGGTTTTTTCTCTCCTTATTTTATGAACTGTGTCATTTATGTTTTCCTTATTCTAACAAAGTTTTTGCATTTCTAGATCCGTACCGTAAACAGGGTTCTGGAGGGAGCTCTGATCATTCTGCCATGAGAAGTGGTAGTGGGAATCGAGATTCAGTATTAGATTCTAAATCAAAGAAGGAAAGTGGAAACTGGAGATCTGCAGATAGTTATGAAAATTTGTCTCCAAGACACCGATCTACAGGTTTGGTTCTTTTTCATTTCATTTTTTTAATGTTCATGTCAAATGTTAGCATAGTTTGGAGCTTATCTGTATTGTACCGTATTCAAAACGAGTGAAAGTTTTTTTAGTGCATCTGATTGAGCTTATTTTTGCTTCTGCTAATTCTTTCACATGAACAAATATGTTTTGTCTTCAAACAAAGTTTCTGTTGTGTATGTAGTACTTGCTTCATAGTTGGAATGTGTTATGCTTTGAACAGGAAGGAACCAGAACTCTCAGAATACTCCAGGGCAGTACTGCCTCTCTCCTAAAGCATATCAGGAACGCTATGGCCGGTCAAGTCTCAAACGCCCTTTGGATGTTGCAAAGAAAAATCTGTGGGGCAGAGGTAATCTATTTCCTTTTTTGTTTTTCTTTAAAAGATATTGTGGTGCAGGTGACTGTGATTTAATTCTCTTCTATTTTATGCAGATGATAAATCTGATGGACCTCCAAATATAAAGAAAAAGAAAACCAGTCAGAAAAGTGAGTATTTACTGGGATTCAATGTGTTTAGAACTAATGTTTTCTACAGCTATGTTTCTGTACTTCATTAGCTCTAGGATACATGGACCTCGCCCCCATGATTTGCAGTGATCTCACTGGGGAAACACAATTGCAGCGAGATGGATCAGGGAGAGTAAGTAAAACTTCAGTTTGCCAACCATTTATTTTTTGAACAACATATATCCCTACTCCGCATATTTTACTCAGGTTCACATTGGAAATGGCATGTATGTTTCGGAAGACAATTGGGCTCGCAGATGGAGTGTTATGCCAAAGCTGACCATTATGGCCAGGGAACTTATGCTTGAGGCCTGGCCAAGTGCAGGCCTCCTTCGGCAGCGCTCCCTAACTGGTACACAGTGTCCCTCCAACAAGAAAAGGAAGCCTAAAGTAGCTGCTACACCTGCCAAAGTTAATGCCATCCTAGGTAAATAGCAATTCAGATAAACCGATTTTACAGGGGATGGTAATTTTCTTAAAATTCTCTCTTTCCTAAATTTTTTCAGGTGTTGTTGCTGGCAGGCTGCTAGCAAGGAAAATTCAGGACATTGACATTATCCACAAGATCGTAAAAGATGCTCGTGTCTCAATGAGGGACAAATTTAATGAGGCGGACCCTACGTCGAAAACCAAGCGGCGTTCGAAGAAACCAGTCTTGGCTGTAAGTTATCAACTAATTCTTTTCATATTGCAAATTAAGAAATCATCATTAACTTTCTCTTCTTTGTCAGAAGCCTGCTGTCACAGAAATCGAACCGGATAGTGAACCGGACAGTCTCAGTGGGCGAGACTCCAGTGATCCAGGAGAGGCAATGTTTGAGAGTGATTGACCCATCAAAATCAGTTATTCTGTTGTAGTGTTTAAAAAAAGAAATTGTTTTATACTTTTGCCCATGGCTGGACATTCAAATGCAAACTGCATTGTTTCAAGTTTTAAGTTTTGTTTCATTGTTTTGTTCCGGAAAGTACCCGGTGTTAGTTGACATGCAAGTGATCAATGATCAGCTATTCTTAGTGTTTTTTGTTGTTTTTTCGAAATGGTTGTGCCCATGCCCATTCTAAGTGTTGTTTATTTTCTGAACATTTCCTGTTCAGCATTCCAATGAAAATTGTGCATGGTCTATGGTTTTTATTTTTGTTCAATTAAAACTGTTATCTGTATGTGCTTGTGTATTTGTTTTTCAATGCCGTGGTTTATGCCCAATAGCAGTACAATTCTGTGAACTGCGGTTATGAGCATGTCATCTATGTATTGCGGCCTGGCCGACACAGTGCGGCGCTCCCTGCCAGCGGCTTAAGCATTTACTGTGGGAGAACAACCACACAGAAACTCCGGGATCTCGGTCGCCTAGGAGGTATGCAGCACCATGGCACCCGTGTAGTGCGGGCTGGCCTACCCAGCGCGGCGGTCCCCGCCAGCGGGCTCCAGCATTTACTGTGGGAGAATATCCCCACAGGAACTATGGGATCTCGGTCGCCTGGGAGGTAGGCAGCACCATGTCACCCGTGTAGTGCGGGCTGGCCTACCTAGCGGGGCGCTCCCGTCCAGCGGGCCATAACATTTAGCTGTGGGAATATGTACCTGAGGGACAAGTATCTTGTGGGTTCACATTTTCTGTGGGTGTACGTTTCCTGTGGGTACACATTTCTGTAGGAAATTGGGTACCTGTGGGAAATTATTTCCCATGCCAAAATCCCACAGTCCCACAGCGCCCTGTGGGATGTGCGGCCCTGTGGGATCACTTGTGGGAATTTTGGTCTGGGCTTTCATATGTTAACACACAGCTCTGACTGTTGCCGTCCGCAAGATCTGTAGGTAAGGTAGGTTAGGTTAGGTTAGGTTAGGTTAGGTTAGGTTAGGTGGTCTCTTCTTTGACATGATTACACACAGCTCTGACAGCTGCCGTGCTCATGATCTGTAGAAATACGTGGTTGGGAAATGATGCAAATATTACACACAGCTAAGTTAATCTACTCATCAAACGAAGATAGAGGCATACAAGGTCTGTAGTATTGACATCAATAGGTTCTGTGTTGATGCGGCTGGATTCTATCAAAAAGGAACTCGTATTGCGGGACCGCAGATCGGTGGGAGTTTGTTTTTGGACCAGCCGTTTCAAACCACCTTTCGTCGCTTAGTTCATAATCAGGGTTCCATAACTTAACGTAACATTAGGTATTTTCGTTACGTTAAAATACGTAACTTAAACAAATATCATGGTTTTAACGTTATTTCCTCTCAACGCAGGAGAAATGTTATGACAATAACGTTATAAAATAACGGGGTAATAACGCCTAGCCATGGGCCTGGACACTCACCTTGGCGGTCCTAGAGGCCAAGGCAAAGGACACGCTTTTCTTTTAACGCGAATATCTATAACGAGGAGCGTAATAACGTACTAGAAAGCAAATGTTAATGTTATTAACATTAACGTTAATAGCTCCGGCAATTAATGTAAAATAAATAACATAACTTAAATTCTCAAAGACAAAAAATATAAGTTTTGCAACATTTTGGCGTTACGTGTTATGTTAAGTTACGGAACCCTGTTCATAATTGTTTAAAAACTATTTTTAATGTGAACAATATCACGTATTCCCATGCAATTTTTTAAACGAACTGAAAAGAAATATCAGATCACCTTGTGTCACACAGATTAGTTCGCGCTGAAGGCCAGCGTGAGGAACCTGTGTGTTCACGGCTCGTCTTACACCTTCTTGGGTGTAAGCATGTTGTGTCGGTCTACACTGCTACCTTCAGATACGATTATGGTGCTCTATGCTTATGCCCTCATATCATTTCGTTTCCTGTGACTTCAGACCAAAAATACTTGGACAATCTGAATTGAAGTAGGCCTATTTGTTCGCTAAAATTATCAATTTTTCAACCGTGTTTCTTTAACAACAACACAAACGCCGGGAACATACTTACCCAGGCTCATTGGTGCAGAGGCGCAGAGCCCCGTACAGGCCTTGCTGACCGTGAACCTGCATTGTGGCGCGCGTCGAGGGCCAGCGTGGGGAAACTCTGAGCTCAAGGCTAGTCGTACACCTTTCTGGGTGTGTTTGCCTTGACATCTACCTGATGTAAGAAAAACGTGTGATCACGGTAGCGAACATACTTTGCCGAGCATGATTATGTTGTTTGAGGTATATATCTCGCTAACGCAAACGGAAACTACGATTTCGGTTGGCAACACACCTTAATAACCATGCAATAGGTTTACATGGTAAAATAATAGTGCGAATTCACTTTCTTTGCGCTCAACAAGTGATGCGATTTTTACCAAAGTTTAGTCACTTCATATATCCTTAACCATTCATCGTGTTGCTCTACTAATTAGTCCGGCAACACCACATCCAAGTCTTCGACATCTGGATCGAGCGACTTATCATGTACATCAAACATTAAATAGGGAGAACGGAACACTACTCCGTGAGGAGTAGCACTAGTTGCATGGCAAAGAGAGGAATTAACAGAGCACTGGATTTCTGGTTTTCAGAGAAAAACATATCCCTATCTATGTGATCTTGCTGTACATACATAATGTTTTCCACCGTTCAGTTCGTACGCCCAGAAGGATTAGATCAAGAATTGAAAGGCACGTAATTGTATTATTGTAATCCCCACATAACTTAATAAACTGATGAATGTTATAATGCTGACTAATGTCACACTAGACATTCCTAAGAGCTCCATGTCTCAGGGTGCTATCATTTTTCACATGTTTACACACAGCTCTGACTGTTGCCGTGCGCAAGATCTGTAGGTTAGGTCGATTAGGTTAGGTTAGGTTAAGTTAGGTAAGGTTAGGTTAGGTAGGATACTGTTGTGGGAGGGTATAGGATGCAGCATTGACGGTCCCCGTGAGGTTAGGTTAGGTTAGGGAAGGGAGGTTAGGTCAGGTTAAGTTGGGTTAGGTTAGGTTAGTTTAGGTTAGGTTAGGTTAGGTTAGGTTAGGTTCGTTTAGGTTAGGTTAGTTTAGGTTAGGTTAGGTTGGGTTAGGTTAGGTTAGGTAAGGTTAGGTGGTATCTTATTTCACATTTTTACGCACAGCTCTGACAGTTGCCGTGCGCAAGATCTGTAGGATAGATAGGTTGGGTTATGTTAGGTAGGAGACTGTTGTGGGAGTGTATAAGATGCAGTATTGACGATTCCCGTGAGGTTAGGTTAGGTTAGGTTAAGTTAGGTTGGGTTTGGTTGGGTTAGGTTGGGTTAGGTTAGGTTAGGTTAGGTTAGGTTAGGTTAGGTAAGGTTAGGTAAGGTAAGGTTAGGTGGGCTCTTCTTTGACATGATTACACACAGCTCTGACAGCTGCCGTGCTCATGATCTGTAGAAATACGTGGTTGGGAAATGATGCAAATATTACACACAGCTAAGTTAATCTACTCATCAAACGAAGATAGAGGCATACAAGGTCTGTAGTATTGACATCAATAGGTTCTGTGTTGATGCGGCTGGATTCTATCAAAAAGGAACTCGTATTGCGGACCGCAGATCGGTGGGAGTTTGTTTTTGGACCATCCGTCGCTAGCAGTCAACGATTATATTTCGTGTACTCTGCAGGGTTCGGAGCAATAGATCAGTGGCTGTGTCTGGTTTAGACGCAAGAAAATCACAAAATTTAAAAAAATAATACAAATACTGATTGTGCAGAAACTTTATTTATGCAAAGTATGCAAATCTCGAAAAACCTTTATTTTTCTCTCAAAACTCTAAGAACGAGACTGTCCGAGGACGCTAAAGCGTTCTCTATGCCTGTCTTGTTATCTGAGAGTTTACACCGAACTTTTTCGGGTTGTCCCAACAGCCGTTTCAAACCACCTTTTGTCGCTTAGTTCATAATTGTTTAAAAACTATTTTCAATGTGAACAATATCACGTATTCCCATGCAATTTTTTAAACGAACTGAAAAGAAATATCAGATCACCTTGTGTCACACAGTTTAGTTCGCGCTGAAGGCCAGCGTGAGGAACCTGTGTGTTCACGGCTCGTCTTACACCTTCTTGGGTGTAAGCATGTTGTGTCGGTCTACACTGCTACCTTCAGATACGATTATGGTGCTCTATGCTTATGCCCTCATATCATTTCGTTTCCTGTGACTTCAGACCAAAAATACTTGGACAATCTGAATTGAAGTAGGCCTATTTGTTCGCTAAAATTATCAATTTTTCAACCGTGTTTCTTTAACAGCAACACAAACGCCGGGAACATACTTACCCAGGCTCATTGGTGCAGAGGCGCAGTGCCCCGTACAGGCCTTGCTGACCGTGAACCTGCCGTGTGGCGCGCGTCGAGGGCCAGCGTGGGGAAACTCTGAGCTCAAGGCTAGTCGTACACCTTTCTGGGTGTGTTTGCCTTGCCATCTACCTGGTGTAAGAAGAACGTGTGATCACGGTAACGAACATACTTTGCCGAGCATGATTATGTTGTTTGAGGTATATATCTCGCTAACGCAAACGGAAACTACGATTTCGGTTGGCAACACACCTTAATAACCATGCGATAGGTTTACATGGTAAAATAATAGTGCGAAATCACTTTCTTTACGCTCAACAAGTGATGCAATTTTTACCAGAGTTTAATCACTTCATATATCCTTAACCATTCATCGTGTTGCTCTACTAATTAGTCCGTCAACACCACATCTAAGTCTTCGACATCTGGATCCAGCGACTTATCATGTGCATCAAATATTAAATAAGGAGAACGGAACACTACTCTGTGAGGAGTAGCACTAGTTGCATAGCAAAGAGAGGAATTAACAGCGCACTGGATTTCTGGTTTTCAGAGACAAACATATCCCTATCTATGTGATCTTGCTGTACATACATAGAGATAATGTTTTCCACTGTTCAGTTCGTACGCCCAGAACGATTAGATCAAGAATTGAAAGGCACGTTATTGTATTATTGTAATCTCCACATAACTTAATAAACTGATGACTGTTATAATGCTGACTAATGTCACACTAGACATTCCTAAGAGCTCCATGTCTCAGGGTGGTATCATCTTTCATATGTTAACACACAGCTCTGACTGTTGCCGTCCGCAAGATCTGTAGGTAAGGTAGGTTAGGTTAGGTTAGGTTAAGTTAGGTTAGGTTAGGTTAGGTAGGATACTGTTGTGGGAGAGTTAAGGATGCAGTATTGACGGTCCCCGTGAGGTTAGGTTAGCTAAGGGTAGGTAGGTTAGGTCAGGTTAAGTTGGGTTAGGTTAGTTAGGTTAGGTTAGGTTAGGTTAGGTTAGGTTAGGTTAGGTTAGGTTAGGTTAGGTAAGGTTAGGTTAGGTAAGGTTAGGTATGGTTAGTTAAGGTTAGGTTAGGTAGGGTTAGGTGGTATCTTCTTTCACATGTTTACGCACAGCTCTGACAGTTGCCGTGCGCAAGATCTGTAGGATAGATAGGTTGGGTTATGTTAGGTAGGAGACTGTTGTGGGAGTGTATAAGATGCAGTATTGACGATCCCCGTGAGGTTAGGTTAGGTTAGGTTAAGTTAGGTTGGGTTTGGTTGGGTTAGGTTGGGTTAGGGTTAGGTTAGGTTAGGTTAGGTTAGGTTAGGTTAGGTTAGGTTAGGTTAGGTTAGGTTAGGTTAGGTGGTCTCTTCTTTGACATGATTACACACAGCTCTGACAGCTGCCGTGCTCATGATCTGTAGAAATACGTGGTTGGGAAATGATGCAAATATTACACACAGCTAAGTTAATCTACTCATCAAACGAAGATAGAGGCATACAAGGTCTGTAGTATTGACATCAATAGGTTCTGTGTTGATGCGGCTGGATTCTATCAAAAAGGAACTCGTATTGCGGGACCGCAGATCGGTGGGAGTTTGTTTTTGGACCATCCGTCGCCTGCCGTCAACGATTACTTTTCGTGTACTCTGCAGGGCTCGGAGCAATAGATCAGTGGCTAGGTCTGGTTAAGACGCAAGAAAATCACAGAATTTAAAAAAATATTACAAATACTGATTGTGCAGTAACTTTATTTATGAAAAGTATGCAAATCTCGAAAAACCTTTATTTTTCCCTCAAAATTCTAAGAACGAGACTGTCCGAAGATTCTAAAGCGTTCTCTATGCCTTTTTTGTTATTTGAGAGTTTACACCGAACTTTTTTGTTCTGTCCCAACAGCCGTTTCAAACCACCTTTTGTCGCTTAGTTCATAATTGTTTAAAAACTATTTTCAATGTGAACAATATCACGTATTCCCATGCAATTTTTTAAACGAACTGAAAAGAAATATCAGATCACCTTGTGTCACACAGTTTAGTTCGCGCTGAAGGCCAGCGTGAGGAACCTGTGTGTTCACGGCTCGTCTTACACCTTCTTGGGTGTAAGCATGTTGTGTCGGTCTACACTGCTACCTTCGGATACGATTATGGTGCTCTATGCTTATGCCCTCATATTATTTCGTTTCCTGTGACTTCAGACCAAAAATACTTGGACAATCTGAATTGAAGTAGGCCTATTTGTTCGCTAAAATTATCAATTTTTCAACCGTGTTTCTTTAACAACAACACAAACGCCGGGAACATACTTACCCAGGCTCATTGGTGCAGAGGCGCAGAGCCCCGTACAGGCCTTGCTGACCGTGAACCTGCCGTGTGGCGCGCGTCGAGGGCCATCGTGGGGAAACTCTGAGCTCAAGGCTAGTCGTACACCTTTCTGGGTGTGTTTGCCTTGCCATCTACCTGGTGTAAGAAGAACGTGTGATCACAGTAGCAAACATACTTTGCCGAGCATGATTATGTTGTTTGAGGTATATATCTCGCTAACGCAAACGGAAACTACGATTTCGGTTGGCAACACACCTTAATAACCATGCAATAGGTTTACATGGTAAAATAATAGTGCGAATTCACTTTCTTTACGCTCAACAAGTGATGCGATTTTTACCAGAGTTTAATCACTCCATATATCCTTAACCATTCATCGTGTTCCTCTAGTAACTAGTCCGGCAACACCACATCCAAGTCTTCGACATCTGGATCCAGCGACTTATCATGTGCATCAAATATTAAATAAGGAGAACGGAACACTACTCTGTGAGGAGTAGCACTAGTTGCATAGCAAAGAGAGGAATTAACAGCGCACTGGATTTCTGGTTTTCAGAGAAAAACATATCCCTATCTATGTGATCTTGCTGTACATACATAGAGATAATGTTTTCCACCGTTCAGTTCGTACGCCCAGAAGGATTAGATCAAGAATTGAAAGGCACGTAATTGTATTATTGTAATCCCCACATAACTTAATAAACTGATGACTGTTATAATGCTGACTAATGTCACACTAGACATTCCTAAGAGCTCCATGTCTCAGGGTGCTATCATTTTCACATGTTTACACACAGCTCTGACTGTTGCCGTCCGCAAGATCTGTAGGTAAGGTCGATTAGGTTAGGTTAGGTTAAGTTAGGTAAGGTTAGGTTAGGTAGGATACTGTTGTGGGAGGGTATAGGATGCAGCATTGACGGTCCCCGTGTTAGGTTAGGGAAGGGAGGTTAGGTCAGGTTAAGTTGGTTAGGTTAGGTTAGGTTAGGTTAGGTTAGGTTAGGTTAGGTTAGGTTAGGTTAGGTTAGGTTAGGTTAGGTTAGGTTAGGTTAGGTTAGGTTAGGTAAGGTTAGGTGGTATCTTATTTCACATTTTTACGCACAGCTCTGACAGTTGCCGTGCGCAAGATCTGTAGGATAGATAGGTTGGGTTATGTTAGGTAGGAGACTGTTGTGGGAGTGTATAAGATGCAGTATTGACGATTCCCGTGAGGTTAGGTTAGGTTAGGTTAAGTTAGGTTGGGTTAGGTTAGGTTAGGTTAGGTTAGGTTAGGTTAGGTTAGGTTAGGTTAGGTTAGGTTAGGTAAGGTTAGGTAAGGTAAGGTTAGGTGGTCTCTTCTTTGACATGATTACACACAGCTCTGACAGCTGCCGTGCTCATGATCTGTAGAAATACGTGGTTGGGAAATGATGCAAATATTACACACAGCTAAGTTAATCTACTCATCAAACGAAGATAGAGGCATACAAGGTCTGTAGTATTGACATCAATAGGTTCTGTGTTGATGCGGCTGGATTCTATCAAAAAGGAACTCGTATTGCGGGACCGCAGATCGGTGGGAGTTTGTTTTTGGACCATCCGTCGCCTGCAGTCAACGATTACTTTTCGTGTACTCTGCAGGGTTCGGAGCAATAGATCAGTGGCTGGGTCTGGTTAAGACGCAAGAAAATCACAGAATTTAAAAAAATATTACAAATACTGATTGTGCAGAAACTTTATTTATGCAAAGTATGCAAATCTCGAAAAACCTTTATTTTTCCCTCAAAACTCTAAGAACGAGACTGTCCGAGGACGCTAAAGCGTTCTCTATGCCTGTCTTGTTATCTGAGAGTTTACACCGAACTTTTTCGGGTTGTCCCAACAGCCGTTTCAAACCACCTTTTGTCGCTTAGTTCATAATTGTTTAAAAACTATTTTCAATGTGAACAATATCACGTATTCCCATGCAATTTTTTAAACGAACTGAAAAGAAATATCAGATCACCTTGTGTCACACAGTTTAGTTCGCGCTGAAGGCCAGCGTGAGGAACCTGTGTGTTCACGGCTCGTCTTACACCTTCTTGGGTGTAAGCATGTTGTGTCGGTCTACACTGCTACCTTCAGATACGATTATGGTGCTCTATGCTTATGCCCTCATATCATTTCGTTTCCTGTGACTTCAGACCAAAAAACTTGGACAATCTGAATTGAAGTAGGCCTATTTGTTCGCTAAAATTATCAATTTTTCAACCGTGTTTCTTTAACAACAACACAAACGCCGGGAACATACTTACCCAGGCTCATTGGTGCAGAGGCGCAGAGCCCCGTACAGGCCTTGCTGACCGTGAACCTGCCGTGTGGCGCGCGTCGAGTGCCAGCGTGGGGAAACTCTGAGCTCAAGGCTAGTCGTACACCTTTCTGGGTGTGTTTGCCTTGCCATCTTCCTGGTGTAAGAAAAACGTGTGATCACGGTAGCGAACATACTTTGCCGAGCATGATTATGTTGTTTGAGGTATATATCTCGCTAACGCAAACGGAAACTACGATTTCGGTTGGCAACACACCTTAATAACCATGCAATAGGTTTACATGGTAAAATAATAGTGCGAATTCACTTTCTTTGCGCTCAACAAGTGATGCGATTTTTACCAAAGTTTAATCACTTCATATATCCTTAACCATTCATCGTGTTGCTCTACTAATTAGTCCGGCAACACCACATCCAAGTCTTCGACATCTGGATCGAGCGACTTATCATGTGCATCAAAGATTAAATAGGGAGAACGGAACACTACTCTGTGAGGAGTAGCACTAGTTGCATGGCAGAGAGAGGAATTAACAGCGCACTGGATTTCTGGTTTTCAGAGAAAAACATATTCGTATCTATGTGATCTTGCTGTACATACATAGAGATAATGTTTTCCACCGTTCAGTTCGTACGCCCAGAAGGATTAGATCAAGAATTGAAAGGCACGTTATTGTATTATTGTAATCCCCACATAACTTAATAAACTGATGACTGTTATAATGCTGACTAATGTCACACTAGACATTCCTAAGAGCTCCATGTCTCAGGGTGCTATCATTTTTCACATGTTTACACACAGCTCTGACTGTTGCCGTGCGCAAGATCTGTAGGTAAGGTAGATTAGGTTAGGTTAGGTTAAGTTAGGTAAGGTTAGGTTAGGTAGGATACTGTTGTGGGAGGGTATAGGATGCAGCATTGACGGTCCCCGTGAGGTTAGGTTAGGTTAGGGAAGGGAGGTTAGGTCAGGTTAAGTTGGGTTAGGGGTTAGGGTTAGGTTAGGTTAGGTTAGGTTAGGTTAGGTTAGGTTAGGTTAGGTTAGGTTAGGTTACGTTAGGTTAGGTTAGCTTAGTTTAGGTTAGGTTAGGTAAGGTTAGGTGGTATCTTATTTCACATGTTTACGCACAGCTCTGACAGTTGCCGTGCGCAAGATCTGTAGGATAGATAGGTTGGGTTATGTTAGGTAGGAGACTGTTGTGGGAGTGTATAAGATGCAGTATTGACGATCCCCGTGAGGTTAGGTTAGGTTAGGTTAAGTTAGGTTGGGTTTGGTTGGGTTAGGTTGGGTTAGGTTAGGTTAGGTTAGGTTAGGTTAGGTTAGGTTAGGTTAGGTTAGGTTAGGTTAGGTTAGGTTAGGTTAGGTGGTCTCTTCTTTGACATGATTACACACAGCTCTGACAGCTGCCGTGCTCATGATCTGTAGAAATACGTGGTTGGGAAATGATGCAAATATTACACACAGCTAAGTTAATCTACTCATCAAACGAAGATAGAGGCATACAAGGTCTGTAGTATTGACATCAATAGGTTCTGTGTTGATGCGGCTGGATTCTATCAAAAAGGAACTCGTATTGCGGGACCGCAGATCGGTGGGAGTTTGTTTTTGGACCATCCGTCGCCTGCAGTCAACGATTACTTTTCGTGTACTCTGCAGGGTTCGGAGCAATAGATCAGTGGCTGGGTCTGGTTAAGACGCAAGAAAATCACAGAATTTAAAAAAATATTACAAATACTGATTGTGCAGAAACTTTATTTATGCAAAGTATGCAAATCTCGAAAAACCTTTATTTTTCCCTCAAAACTCTAAGAACGAGACTCTCCGAGGACGCTAAAGCGTTCTCTATGCCTGTCTTGTTATCTGAGAGTTTACACTGAACTTTTTCGGGTTGTCCCAACAGCCGTTTCAAACCTCCTTTTGTCGCTTAGTTCATAATTGTTTAAAAACTATTTTCAATGTGAACAATATCACGTATTCCCATGCAATTTTTTAAACGAACTGAAAAGAAATATCAGATCACCTTGTGTCACACAGTTTAGTTCGCGCTGAAGGCCAGCGTGAGGAACCTGTGTGTTCACGGCTCGTCTTACACCTTCTTGGGTGTAAGCATGTTGTGTCGGTCTACACTGCTACCTTCAGATACGATTATGGTGCTCTATGCTTATGCCCTCATATCATTTCGTTTCCTGTGACTTCAGACCAAAAATACTTGGACAATCTGAATTGAAGTAGGCCTATTTGTTCGCTAAAATTATCAATTTTTCAACCGTGTTTCTTTAACAACAACACAAACGCCGGGAACATACTTACCCAGGCTCATTGGTGCAGAGGCGCAGAGCCCCGTACAGGCCTTGCTGACCGTGAACCTGCCGTGTGGCGCGCGTCGAGGGCCAGCGTGGGGAAACTCTGAGCTCAAGGCTAGTCGTACACCTTTCTGGGTGTGTTTGCCTTGCCATCTACCTGGTGTAAGAAAAACGTGTGATCACGGTAGCGAACATACTTTGCCGAGCATGATTATGTTGTTTGAGGTATATATCTCGCTAACGCAAACGGAAACTACGATTTCGGTTGGCAACACACCTTAATAACCGTGCAATAGGTTTACATGGTAAAATAATAGTGCGAATTCACTTTCTTTACGCTCAACAAGTGATGCGATTTTTACCAGAGTTTAATCACTTCATATATCCTTAACCATTCATCGTGTTGCTCTACTAATTAGTCCGGCAACACCACATCCAAGTCTTCGACATCTGGATCGAGCGACTTATCATATGCATCAAATATTAAATAAGGAGAACGGAACACTACTCTGTGAGGAGTAGCACTAGTTGCATAGCAAAGAGAGGAATTAACAGCGCACTGGATTTCTGGTTTTCAGAGAAAAACATATCCCTATCTATGTGATCTTGCTGTACATACATAGAGATAATGTTTTCCACCGTTCAGTTCGTACGCCCAGAAGGATTAGATCAAGAATTGAAAGGCACGTTATTGTATTATTGTAATCCCCACATAACTTAATAAACTGATGACTGTTATAATGCTGACTAATGTCACACTAGACATTCCTAAGAGCTCCATGTCTCAGGGTGCTATCATTTTCACATGTTAACACACAGCTCTGACTGTTGCCGTCCGCAAGATCTGTAGGTAAGGTAGGATTAGGTTAGGTTAGGTTAAGTTAGGTAAGGTTAGGTTAGGTAGGATACTGTTGTGGGAGGGTATAGGATGCAGCATTGACGGTCCCCGTGAGGTTAGGTTAGGTTAGGGAAGGGAGGTTAGGTCAGGTTAAGTTGGGTTAGGTTAGGTTAGGTTAGGTTAGGTTAGGTTAGGTTAGGTTAGGTTAGGTTAGGTTAGGTTAGGTTAGGTTAGGTTAGGTTAGGTTAGTTAGGTTAGGTTAGCTTAGTTTAGGTTAGGTTAGGTAAGGTTAGGTGGTATCTTATTTCACATGTTTACGCACAGCTCTGACAGTTGCCGTGCGCAAGATCTGTAGGATAGATAGGTTGGGTTATGTTAGGTAGGAGACTGTTGTGGGAGTGTATAAGATGCAGTATTGACGATCCCCGTGAGGTTAGGTTAGGTTAGGTTAAGTTAGGTTGGGTTTTAGGTTGGGTTGGGTTAGGTTAGGTTAGGTTAGGTTAGGTAGGTTAGGTTAGGTTAGGTTAGGTTAGGTTAGGTTAGGTTAGGTTAGGTTAGGTTAGGTGGTCTCTTCTTTGACATGATTACACACAGCTCTGACAGCTGCCGTGCTCATGATCTGTAGAAATACGTGGTTGGGAAATGATGCAAATATTACACACAGCTAAGTTAATCTACTCATCAAACGAAGATAGAGGCATACAAGGTCTGTAGTATTGACATCAATAGGTTCTGTGTTGATGCGGCTGGATTCTATCAAAAAGGAACTCGTATTGCGGGACCGCAGATCGGTGGGAGTTTGTTTTTGGACCATCCGTCGCCTGCCGTCAACGATTACTTTTCGTGTACTCTGCAGGGCTCGGAGCAATAGATCAGTGGCTGGGTCTGGTTAAGACGCAAGAAAATCACAGAATTTAAAAAAATATTACAAATACTGATTGTGCAGTAACTTTATTTATGCAAAGTATGCAAATCTCGAAAAACCTTTATTTTTCCCTCAAAATTCTAAGAACGAGACTGTCCGAAGATTTTAAAGCGTTCTCTATGCCTTTTTTGTTATTTGAGAGTTTACACCGAACTTTTTTGTTCTGTCCCAACAGCCGTTTCAAACCACCTTTTGTCGCTTAGTTCATAATTGTTTAAAAACTATTTTCAATGTGAACAATATCACGTATTCCCATGCAATTTTTTAAACGAACTGAAAAGAAATATCAGATCACCTTGTGTCACACAGTTTAGTTCGCGCTGAAGGCCAGCGTGAGGAACCTGTGTGTTCACGGCTCGTCTTACACCTTCTTGGGTGTAAGCATGTTGTGTCGGTCTACACTGCTACCTTCGGATACGATTATGGTGCTCTATGCTTATGCCCTCATATTATTTCGTTTCCTGTGACTTCAGACCAAAAATACTTGGACAATCTGAATCGAAGTAGGCCTATTTGTTCGCTAAAATTATCAATTTTTCAACCGTGTTTCTTTAACAACAACACAAACGCCGGGAACATACTTACCCAGGCTCATTGGTGCAGAGGCGCAGAGCCCCGTACAGGCCTTGCTGACCGTGAACCTGCCGTGTGGCGCGCGTCGAGGGCCATCGTGGGGAAACTCTGAGCTCAAGGCTAGTCGTACACCTTTCTGGGTGTGTTTGCCTTGCCATCTACCTGGTGTAAGAAGAACGTGTGATCACAGTAGCAAACATACTTTGCCGAGCATGATTATGTTGTTTGAGGTATATATCTCGCTAACGCAAACGGAAACTACGATTTCGGTTGGCAACACACCTTAATAACCATGCAATAGGTTTACATGGTAAAATAATAGTGCGAATTCACTTTCTTTACGCTCAACAAGTGATGCGATTTTTACCAGAGTTTAATCACTCCATATATCCTTAACCATTCATCGTGTTGCTCTAGTAATTAGTCCGGCAACACCACATCCAAGTCTTCGACATCTGGATCCAGCGACTTATCATGTGCATCAAATATTAAATAAGGAGAACGGAACACTACTCTGTGAGGAGTAGCACTAGTTGCATAGCAAAGAGAGGAATTAACAGCGCACTGGATTTCTGGTTTTCAGAGAAAAACATATCCCTATCTATGTGATCTTGCTGTACATACATAGAGACAATGTTTTCCACCGTTCAGTTCGTACGCCCAGAAGGATTAGATCAAGAATTGAAAGGCACGTCATTGTATTATTGTAATCCCCACATAACTTAATAAACTGATGACTGTTATAATGCTGACTAATGTCACACTAGACATTCCTAAGAGCTCCATGTCTCAGGGTGGTATCATCTTTTATATGTTAACACACAGCTCTGACTGTTGCCGTCCGCAAGATCTGTAGGTAAGGTAGGTTAGGTTAGGTTAGGTTAGGTTAGGTTAGGTTAGGTAAGGTTAGGTAAGGTAAGGTTAGGTGGTCTCTTCTTTGACATGATTACACACAGCTCTGACAGCTGCCGTGCTCATGATCTGTAGAAATACGTGGTTGGGAAATGATGCAATAATATTACACACAGCTAAGTTAATCTACTCATCAAACGAAGATAGAGGCATACAAGGTCTGTAGTATTGACATCAATAGGTTCTGTGTTGATGCGGCTGGATTCTATCAAAAAGGAACTCGTATTGCGGGACCGCAGATCGGTGGGAGTTTGTTTTTGGACCATCCGTCGCCTGCAGTCAACGATTACTTTTCGTGTACTCTGCAGGGTTCGGAGCAATAGATCAGTGGCTGGGTCTGGTTAAGACGCAAGAAAATCACAGAATTTAAAAAAATATTACAAATACTGATTGTGCAGAAACTTTATTTATGCAAAGTATGCAAATCTCGAAAAACCTTTATTTTTCCCTCAAAACTCTAAGAACGAGACTGTCCGAGGACGCTAAAGCGTTCTCTATGCCTGTCTTGTTATCTGAGAGTTTACACCGAACTTTTTTGGTTGTCCCAACAGCCGTTTCAAACCACCTTTTGTCGCTTAGTTCATAATTGTTTAAAAACTATTTTCAATGTGAACAATATCACGTATTCCCATGCAATTTTTTAAACGAACTGAAAAGAAATATCAGATCACCTTGTGTCACACAGTTTAGTTCGCGCTGAAGGCCAGCGTGAGGAACCTGTGTGTTCACGGCTCGTCTTACACCTTCTTGGGTGTAAGCATGTTGTGTCGGTCTACACTGCTACCTTCAGATACGATTATGGTGCTCTATGCTTATGCCCTCATATCATTTCGTTTCCTGTGACTTCAGACCAAAAATACTTGGACAATCTGAATTGAAGTAGGCCTATTTGTTCGCTAAAATTATCAATTTTTCAACCGTGTTTCTTTAACAACAACACAAACGCCGGGAACATACTTACCCAGGCTCATTGGTGCAGAGGCGCAGAGCCCCGTACAGGCCTTGCTGACCGTGAACCTGCCGTGTGGCGCGCGTCGAGGGCCAGCGTGGGGAAACTCTGAGCTCAAGGCTAGTCGTACACCTTTCTGGGTGTGTTTGCCTTGCCATCTACCTGGTGTAAGAAAACGTGTGATCACGGTAGCGAACATACTTTGCCGAGCATGATTATGTTGTTTGAGGTATATATCTCGCTAACGCAAACGGAAACTACGATTTCGGTTGGCAACACACCTTAATAACCCTGCAATAGGTTTACATGGTAAAATAATAGTGCGAATTCACTTTCTTTACGCTCAACAACTGATGCGATTTTTACCAAAGTTTAATCACTTCATATATCCTTAACCATTCATCGTGTTGCTCTACTAATTAGTCCGGCAACACCACATCCAAGTCTTCGACTTCTAGATCGAGCGACTTATCATATGCATCAAATATTAAATAAGGAGAACGGAACACTACTCTGTGAGGAGTAGCACTAGTTGCATGGCAAAGAGAGGAATTAACAGCGCACTGGATTTCTGGTTTTCAGAGAAAAACATATCCCTATCTATGTGATCTTGCTGTACATACATAGAGATAATGTTTTCCACCGTTCAGTTCGTACGCCCAGAAGGATTAGATCAAGAATTGAAAGGCACGTTATTGTATTATTGTAATCCCCACATAACTTAATAAACTGATGACTGTTATAATGCTGACTAATGTCACACTAGACATTCCTAAGAGCTCCATGTCTCAGGGTGCTATCATTTTTCACATGTTTACACACAGCTCTGACTGTTGCCGTGCGCAAGATCTGTAGGTAAGGTAGATTAGGTTAGGTTAGGTTAAGTTAGGTAAGGTTAGGTTAGGTAGGATACTGTTGTGGGAGGGTATAGGATGCAGCATTGACGGTCCCCGTGAGGTTAGGTTAGGTTAGGGAGGGAGGTTAGGAGGTTAGGTTAGGTTAGGTTAAGTTGTTAGGTTAGGTTAGGTTAGGTTAGGTTAGGTTAGGTTAGGTTAGGTTAGGTTAGGTTAGGTTAGGTTAGGTTAGGTTAGGTTAGGTTAGGTTAGGTTAGGTTAGGTAAGGTTAGGTGGTATCTTTTTTCACATGTTTACACACAGCTTTGACTGTTGCCGTGCGCAAGATCTGTAGGATAGATAGGTTGGGTTATGTTAGGTAGGAGACTGTTGTGGGAGTGTATAAGATGCAGTATTGACGATCCCCGTGAGGTTAGGTTAGGTTAGGTTAAGTTAGGTTGGGTTTGGTTGGGGTTAGGTTAGGTTAGGTTAGGTTAGGTTAGGTTAGGTTAGGTTAGGTTAGGTTAGGTTAGGTTAGGTTAGGTTAGGTTAGGTTAGGTTAGGTGGTCTCTTCTTTGACATGATTACACACAGCTCTGACAGCTGCCGTGCTCATGATCTGTAGAAATACGTGGTTGGGAAATGATGCAAATATTACACACAGCTAAGTTAATCTACTCATCAAACGAAGATAGAGGCATACAAGGTCTGTAGTATTGACATCAATAGGTTCTGTGTTGATGCGGCTGGATTCTATCAAAAAGGAACTCGTATTGCGGGACCGCAGATCGGTGGGAGTTTGTTTTTGGACCATCCGTCGCCTGCAGTCAACGATTACTTTTCGTGTACTCTGCAGGGTTCGGAGCAATAGATCAGTGGCTGGGTCTGGTTAAGACGCAAGAAAATCACAGAATTTAAAAAAATATTACAAATACTGATTGTGCAGAAACTTTATTTATGCAAAGTATGCAAATCTCGAAAAACCTTTATTTTTCCCTCAAAACTCTAAGAACGAGACTGTCCGAGGACGCTAAAGCGTTCTCTATGCCTGTCTTGTTATCTGAGAGTTTACACTGAACTTTTTCGGGTTGTCCCAACAGCCGTTTCAAACCACCTTTTGTCGCTTAGTTCATAATTGTTTAAAAACTATTTTCAATGTGAACAATATCACGTATTCCCATGCAATTTTTTAAACGAACTGAAAAGAAATATCAGATCACCTTGTGTCACACAGTTTAGTTCGCGCTGAAGGCCAGCGTGAGGAACCTGTGTGTTCACGGCTCGTCTTACACCTTCTTGGGTGTAAGCATGTTGTGTCGGTCTACACTGCTACCTTCAGATACGATTATGGTGCTCTATGCTTATGCCCTCATATCATTTCGTTTCCTGTGACTTCAGACCAAAAATACTTGGACAATCTGAATTGAAGTAGGCCTATTTGTTCGCTAAAATTATCAATTTTTCAACCGTGTTTCTTTAACAACAACACAAACGCCGGGAACATACTTACCCAGGCTCATTGGTGCAGAGGCGCAGAGCCCCGTACAGGCCTTGCTGACCGTGAACCTGCCGTGTGGCGCGCGTCGAGGGCCAGCGTGGGGAAACTCTGAGCTCAAGGCTAGTCGTACACCTTTCTGGGTGTGTTTGCCTTGCCATCTACCTGGTGTAAGAAAAACGTGTGATCACGGTAGCGAACATACTTTGCCGAGCATGATTATGTTGTTTGAGGTATATATCTCGCTAACGCAAACGGAAACTACGATTTCGGTTGGCAACACACCTTAATAACCATGCAATAGGTTTACATGGTAAAATAATAGTGCGAATTCACTTTCTTTGCGCTCAACAAGTGATGCGATTTTTACCAAAGTTTAATCACTTCATATATCCTTAACCATTCATCGTGTTGCTCTACTAATTAGTCCGGCAACACCACATCCAAGTCTTCGACATCTGGATCCAGCGACTTATCATGTGCATCAAATATTAAATAAGGAGAACGGAACACTACTCTGTGAGGAGTAGCACTAGTTGCATGGCAAAGAGAGGAATTAACAGCGCACTGGATTTCTGGTTTTCAGAGAAAAACATATCCCTATCTATGTGATCTTGCTGTACATACATAGAGATAATGTTTTCCACCGTTCAGTTCGTACGCCCAGAAGGATTAGATCAAGAATTGAAAGGCACGTAATTGTATTATTGTAATCCCCACATAACTTAATAAACTGATGACTGTTATAATGCTGACTAATGTCACACTAGACATTCCTAAGAGCTCCATGTCTCAGGGTGGTATCATCTTTCATATGTTAACACACAGCTCTGACTGTTGCCGTCCGCAAGATCTGTAGGTAAGGTAGGTTAGGTTAGGTTAGGTTAAGTTAGGTTAGGTTAGGTTAGGTAGGATACTGTTGTGGGACTGTATAGGATGCAGCATTGACGGTCCTCGTGAGGTTAGGTTAGGTTAGGGAAGGGAGGTTAGGTCAGGTTAAGTTGGGTTAGGTTAGGGTTAGGTTAGGTTAGGTTAGGTTAGGTTAGGTTAGGGTTAGGTTAGGTTAGGTTACGTTAGGTTAGGTTAGTTAGGTTAGGTTAGCTTAGTTCAGGTTAGGTTAGGTTAGGTTAGGTTAGGTTAGGTTAGGTTAGGTTAGGTTAGGTTAGGTTAGGTTAGGTGGTCTCTTCTTTGACATGATTACACACAGCTCTGACAGCTGCCGTGCTCATGATCTGTAGAAATACGTGGTTGGGAAATATGGTTAGGTTAGGTTAGGTTAGGTTAGGTTAGGTTAGGTTAGGTTAGGTTAGGTTAGGTAAGGTTAGGTGGTATCTTATTTCACATTTTTACGCACAGCTCTGACAGTTGCCGTGCGCAAGATCTGTAGGATAGATAGGTTGGGTTATGTTAGGTAGGAGACTGTTGTGGGAGTGTATAAGATGCAGTATTGACGATTCCCCGTGAGGTTAGGTTAGGTTAGGTTAAGTTAGGTTGGGTTTGGTTGGGTTAGGTTGGGTTAGGTTAGGTTAGGTTAGGTTAGGTTAGGTTAGGTTAGGTTAGGTTAGGTTAGGTTAGGTTAGGTTAGGTTAGGTTAGGTGGTCTCTTCTTTGACATGATTACACACAGCTCTGACAGCTGCCGTGCTCATGATCTGTAGAAATACGTGGTTGGGAAATGATGCAAATATTACACACAGCTAAGTTAATCTACTCATCAAACGAAGATAGAGGCATACAAGGTCTGTAGTATTGACATCAATAGGTTCTGTGTTGATGCGGCTGGATTCTATCAAAAAGGAACTCGTATTGCGGGACCGCAGATCGGTGGGAGTTTGTTTTTGGACCATCCGTCGCCTGCCGTCAACGATTACTTTTCGTGTACTCTGCAGGGCTCGGAGCAATAGATCAGTGGCTGGGTCTGGTTAAGACGCAAGAAAATCACAGAATTTAAAAAAATATTACAAATACTGATTGTGCAGAAACTTTATTTATGCAAAGTATGCAAATCTCGAAAAACCTTTATTTTTCCCTCAAAATTCTAAGAACGAGACTGTCCGAAGATTTTAAAGCGTTCTCTATGCCTTTTTTGTTATTTGAGAGTTTACACCGAACTTTTTTGTTCTGTCCCAACAGCCGTTTCAAACCACCTTTTGTCGCTTAGTTCATAATTGTTTAAAAACTATTTTCAATGTGAACAATATCACGTATTCCCATGCAATTTTTTAAACGAACTGAAAAGAAATATCAGATCACCTTGTGTCACACAGTTTAGTTCGCGCTGAAGGCCAGCGTGAGGAACCTGTGTGTTCACGGCTCGTCTTACACCTTCTTGGGTGTAAGCATGTTGTGTCGGTCTACACTGCTACCTTCGGATACGATTATGGTGCTCTATGCTTATGCCCTCATATCATTTCGTTTCCTGTGACTTCAGACCAAAAATACTTGGACAATCTGAATTGAAGTAGGCCTATTTGTTCGCTAAAATTATCAATTTTTCAACCGTGTTTCTTTAACAACAACACAAACGCCGGGAACATACTTACCCAGGCTCATTGGTGCAGAGGCGCAGAGCCCCGTACAGGCCTTGCTGACCGTGAACCTGCCGTGTGGCGCGCGTCGAGGGCCAGCGTGGGGAAACTCTGAGCTCAAGGCTAGTCGTACACCTTTCTGGGTGTGTTTGCCTTGACATCTACCTGATGTAAGAAAAACGTGTGATCACGGTAGCGAACATACTTTGCCGAGCATGATTATGTTGTTTGAGGTATATATCTCGCTAACGCAAACGGAAACTACGATTTCGGTTGGCAACACACCTTAATAACCATGCAATAGGTTTACATGGTAAAATAATAGTGCGAATTCACTTTCTTTGCGCTCAACAAGTGATGCGATTTTTACCAAAGTTTAGTCACTTCATATATCCTTAACCATTCATCGTGTTGCTCTACTAATTAGTCCGGCAACACCACATCCAAGTCTTCGACATCTGGATCGAGCGACTTATCATGTACATCAAAGATTAAATAGGGAGAACGGAACACTACTCTGTGAGGAGTAGCACTAGTTGCATGGCAAAGAGAGGAATTAACAGCGCACTGGATTTCTGGTTTTCAGAGAAAAACATATCCCTATCTATGTGATCTTGCTGTACATACATAGAGATAATGTTTTCCACCGTTCAGTTCGTACGCCCAGAAGGATTAGATCAAGAATTGAAAGGCACGTTATTGTATTATTGTAATCCCCACATAACTTAATAAACTGATGACTGTTATAATGCTGACTAATGTCACACTAGACATTCCTAAGAGCTCCATGTCTCAGGGTGCTATCATTTTTCACATGTTTACACACAGCTCTGACTGTTGCCGTGCGCAAGATCTGTAGGTAAGGTAGATTAGGTTAGGTTAGGTTAAGTTAGGTAAGGTTAGGTTAGGTAGGATACTGTTGTGGGAGGGTATAGGATGCAGCATTGACGGTCCCCGTGAGGTTAGGTTAGGTTAGGGAAGGGAGGTTAGGTCAGGTTAAGTTGGGTTAGGTTAGGTTAGTTTAGGTTAGGTTAGGTTAGGTTAGGTTAGGTTAGGTTAGGTTAGGTTAGGTAAGGTTAGGTTAGGTTAGGTTAGGTTAGGTTAGGTTAGGTTAGCTTAGTTTACGTTAGGTTAGGTAAGGTTAGGTGGTATCTTATTTCACATGTTTACGCACAGCTCTGACAGTTGCCGTGCGCAAGATCTGTAGGATAGATAGGTTGGGTTATGTTAGGTAGGAGACTGTTGTGGGAGTGTATAAGATGCAGTATTGACGATCCCCGTGAGGTTAGGTTAGGTTAGGTTAAGTTAGGTTGGGTTTGGTTGGGTTAGGTTGGGTTAGGTTAGGTTAGGTTAGGTTAGGTTAGGTTAGGTTAGGTTAGGTTAGGTTAGGTTAGGTTAGGTTAGGTTAGGTTAGGTGGTCTCTTCTTTGACATGATTACACACAGCTCTGACAGCTGCCGTGCTCATGATCTGTAGAAATACGTGGTTGGGAAATGATGCAAATATTACACACAGCTAAGTTAATCTACTCATCAAACGAAGATAGAGGCATACAAGGTCTGTAGTATTGACATCAATAGGTTCTGTGTTGATGCGGCTGGATTCTATCAAAAAGGAACTCGTATTGCGGGACCGCAGATCGGTGGGAGTTTGTTTTTGGACCATCCGTCGCCTGCCGTCAACGATTACTTTTCGTGTACTCTGCAGGGCTCGGAGCAATAGATCAGTGGCTGGGTCTGGTTAAGACGCAAGAAAATCACAGAATTTAAAAAAATATTACAAATACTGATTGTGCAGAAACTTTATTTATGCAAAGTATGCAAATCTCGAAAAACCTTTATTTTTCCCTCAAAACTCTAAGAACGAGACTGTCCGAGGACGCTAAAGCGTTCTCTATGCCTGTCTTGTTATCTGAGAGTTTACACCGAACTTTTCGGGTTGTCCCAACAGCCGTTTCAAACCACCTTTTGTCGCTTAGTTCATAATTGTTTAAAAACTATTTTCAATGTGAACAATATCACGTATTCCCATGCAATTTTTTAAACGAACTGAAAAGAAATATCAGATCACCTTGTGTCACACAGTTTAGTTCGCGCTGAAGGCCAGCGTGAGGAACCTGTGTGTTCACGGCTCGTCTTACACCTTCTTGGGTGTAAGCATGTTGTGTCGGTCTACACTGCTACCTTCAGATACGATTATGGTGCTCTATGCTTATGCCCTCATATCATTTCGTTTCCTGTGACTTCAGACCAAAAATACTTGGACAATCTGAATTGAAGTAGGCCTATTTGTTCGCTAAAATTATCAATTTTTCAACCGTGTTTCTTTAACAACAACACAAACGCCGGGAACATACTTACCCAGGCTCATTGGTGCAGAGGCGCAGAGCCCCGTACAGGCCTTGCTGACCGTGAACCTGCCGTGTGGCGCGCGTCGAGGGCCAGCGTGGGGAAACTCTGAGCTCAAGGCTAGTCGTACACCTTTCTGGGTGTGTTTGCCTTGCCATCTACCTGGTGTAAGAAAAACGTGTGATCACGGTAGCGAACATACTTTGCCGAGCATGATTATGTTGTTTGAGGTATATATCTCGCTAACGCAAACGGAAACTACGATTTCGGTTGGCAACACACCTTAATAACCATGCAATAGGTTTACATGGTAAAATAATAGTGCGAATTCACTTTCTTTGCGCTCAACAAGTGATGCGATTTTTACCAAAGTTTAATCACTTCATATATCCTTAACCATTCATCGTGTTGCTCTACTAATTAGTCCGGCAACACCACATCCAAGTCTTCGACATCTGGATCGAGCGACTTATCATGTGCATCAAAGATTAAATAGGGAGAACGGAACACTACTCTGTGAGGAGTAGCACTAGTTGCATGGCAAAGAGAGGAATTAACAGCGCACTGGATTTCTGGTTTTCAGAGAAAAACATATCCCTATCTATGTGATCTTGCTGTACATACATAGAGATAATGTTTTCCACCGTTCAGTTCGTACGCCCAGAAGGATTAGATCAAGAATTGAAAGGCACGTTATTGTATTATTGTAATCCCCACATAACTTAATAAACTGATGACTGTTATAATGCTGACTAATGTCACACTAGACATTCCTAAGAGCTCCATGTCTCAGGGTGCTATCATTTTTCACATGTTTACACACAGCTCTGACTGTTGCCGTGCGCAAGATCTGTAGGTAAGGTAGATTAGGTTAGGTTAGGTTAAGTTAGGTAAGGTTAGGTTAGGTAGGATACTGTTGTGGGAGGGTATAGGATGCAGCATTGACGGTCCCCGTGAGGTTAGGTTAGGTTAGGAAGGGAGGTTAGGTCAGGTTAAGGTTGGGTTAGGTTAGGTTAGGTTAGGTTAGGTTAGGTTAGGTTAGGTTAGGTTAGGTTAGGTTAGGTTAGGTTAGGTTAGGTTAGGTTAGGTTAGGTTAGGTTAGGTTTAGGTTAGCTTAGTTTAGGTTAGGTTAGGTAAGGTTAGGTGGTATCTTATTTCACATGTTTACGCACAGCTCTGACAGTTGCCGTGCGCAAGATCTGTAGGATAGATAGGTTGGGTTATGTTAGGTAGGAGACTGTTGTGGGAGTGTATAAGATGCAGTATTGACGATCCCCGTGAGGTTAGGTTAGGTTAGGTTAAGTTAGGTTGGGTTTGGTTGGGTTAGGTTGGGTTAGGTTAGGTTAGGTTAGGTTAGGTTAGGTTAGGTTAGGTTAGGTAAGGTTAGGTAAGGTAAGGTTAGGTGGTCTCTTCTTTGACATGATTACACACAGCTCTGACAGCTGCCGTGCTCATGATCTGTAGAAATACGTGGTTGGGAAATGATGCAAATATTACACACAGCTAAGTTAATCTACTCATCAAACGAAGATAGAGGCATACAAGGTCTGTAGTATTGACATCAATAGGTTCTGTGTTGATGCGGCTGGATTCTATCAAAAAGGAACTCGTATTGCGGGACCGCAGATCGGTGGGAGTTTGTTTTTGGACCATCCGTCGCCTGCAGTCAACGATCACCCTTCGCATACTTTGCAGGGCTCGGAGCAATAGATCAGTGGCTGGGTCTGGTTAAGACGCAAGAAAATCACAGAATTTAAAAAAATATTACAAATACTGATTGTGCAGAAACTTTATTTATGCAAAGTATGCAAATCTCGAAAAACCTTTATTTTTCCCTCAAAACTCTAAGAACGAGACTGTCCGAGGACGCTAAAGCGTTCTCTATGCCTGTCTTGTTATCTGAGAGTTTACACCGAACTTTTTTTTCGGGTTGTCCCAACAGCCGTTTCAAACCACCTTTTGTCGCTTAGTTCATAATTGTTTAAAAACTATTTTCAATGTGAACAATATCACGTATTCCCATGCAATTTTTTAAACGAACTGAAAAGAAATATCAGATCACCTTGTGTCACACAGTTTAGTTCGCGCTGAAGGCCAGCGTGAGGAACCTGTGTGTTCACGGCTCGTCTTACACCTTCTTGGGTGTAAGCATGTTGTGTCGGTCTACACTGCTACCTTCAGATACGATTATGGTGCTCTATGCTTATGCCCTCATATCATTTCGTTTCCTGTGACTTCAGACCAAAAATACTTGGACAATCTGAATTGAAGTAGGCCTATTTGTTCGCTAAAATTATCAATTTTTCAACCGTGTTTCTTTAACAACAACACAAACGCCGGGAACATACTTACCCAGGCTCATTGGTGCAGAGGCGCAGAGCCCCGTACAGGCCTTGCTGACCGTGAACCTGCCGTGTGGCGCGCGTCGAGGGCCAGCGTGGGGAAACTCTGAGCTCAAGGCTAGTCGTACACCTTTCTGGGTGTGTTTGCCTTGCCATCTACCTGGTGTAAGAAAAACGTGTGATCACGGTAGCGAACATACTTTGCCGAGCATGATTATGTTGTTTGAGGTATATATCTCGCTAACGCAAACGGAAACTACGATTTCGGTTGGCAACACACCTTAATAACCATGCAATAGGTTTACATGGTAAAATAATAGTGCGAATTCACTTTCTTTACGCTCAACAAGTGATGCGATTTTTACCAAAGTTTAATCACTTCATATATCCTTAACCATTCATCGTGTTGCTCTACTAATTAGTCCGGCAACACCACATCCAAGTCTTCGACATCTGGATCGAGCGACTTATCATATGCATCAAATATTAAATAGGAGAACGGAACACTACTCTGTGAGGAGTAGCACTAGTTGCATGGCAAAGAGAGGAATTAACAGCGCACTGGATTTCTGGTTTTCAGAGAAAAACATATCCCTATCTATGTGATCTTGCTGTACATACATAGAGATAATGTTTTCCACCGTTCAGTTCGTACGCCCAGAAGGATTAGATCAAGAATTGAAAGGCACGTTATTGTATTATTGTAATCCCCACATAACTTAATAAACTGATGACTGTTATAATGCTGACTAATGTCACACTAGACATTCCTAAGAGCTCCATGTCTCAGGGTGCTATCATTTTTCACATGTTTACACACAGCTCTGACTGTTGCCGTGCGCAAGATCTGTAGGTAAGGTAGATTAGGTTAGGTTAGGTTAAGTTAGGTAAGGTTAGGTTAGGTAGGATACTGTTGTGGGAGGGTATAGGATGCAGCATTGACGGTCCCCGTGAGGTTAGGTTAGGTTAGGGAAGGGAGGTTAGGTCAGGTTAAGTTGGGTTAGGTTAGTTTTAGGTTAGGTTAGGTTAGGTTAGGTTAGGTTAGGTTAGGTTAGGTTAGGTTAGGTTACGTTAGGGTTAGGTTAGCTTAGTTTAGGTTAGGTTAGGTAAGGTTAGGTGGTATCTTATTTCACATGTTTACGCACAGCTCTGACAGTTGCCGTGCGCAAGATCTGTAGGATAGATAGGTTGGGTTATGTTAGGTAGGAGACTGTTGTGGGAGTGTATAAGATGCAGTATTGACGATCCCCGTGAGGTTAGGTTAGGTTAGGTTAGTTAGGTTGGGTTAGGTTGGGTTAGGTTGGGTTAGGGTTAGGTAAGGTTAGGTTAGGTTAGGTTAGGTTAGGTTAGGTTAGGTTAGGTTAGGTTAGGTTAGGTTAGGTTAGGTTAGGTTAGGTGGTCTCTTCTTTGACATGATTACACACAGCTCTGACAGCTGCCGTGCTCATGATCTGTAGAAATACGTGGTTGGGAAATGATGCAAATATTACACACAGCTAAGTTAATCTACTCATCAAACGAAGATAGAGGCATACAAGGTCTGTAGTATTGACATCAATAGGTTCTGTGTTGATGCGGCTGGATTCTATCAAAAAGGAACTCGTATTGCGGGACCGCAGATCGGTGGGAGTTTGTTTTTGGACCATCCGTCGCCTGCAGTCAACGATTACTTTTCGTGTACTCTGCAGGGTTCGGAGCAATAGATCAGTGGCTGGGTCTGGTTAAGACGCAAGAAAATCACAGAATTTAAAAAAATATTACAAATACTGATTGTGCAGAAACTTTATTTATGCAAAGTATGCAAATCTCGAAAAACCTTTATTTTTCCCTCAAAACTCTAAGAACGAGACTGTCCGAGGACGCTAAAGCGTTCTCTATGCCTGTCTTGTTATCTGAGAGTTTACACCGAACTTTTTCAGGTTGTCCCAACAGCCGTTTCAAACCTCCTTATGTCGCTTAGTTCATAATTGTTTAAAAACTATTTTTAATGTGAACAATATCACGTATTCCCATGCAATTTTTTAAACGAACTGAAAAGAAATATCAGATCACCTTGTGTCACACAGATTAGTTCGCGCTGAAGGCCAGCGTGAGGAACCTGTGTGTTCACGGCTCGTCTTACACCTTCTTGGGTGTAAGCATGTTGTGTCGGTCTACACTGCTACCTTCAGATACGATTATGGTGCTCTATGCTTATGCCCTCATATCATTTCGTTTCCTGTGACTTCAGACCAAAAATACTTGGACAATCTGAATTGAAGTAGGCCTATTTGTTCGCTAAAATTATCAATTTTTCAACCGTGTTTCTTTAACAACAACACAAACGCCGGGAACATACTTACCCAGGCTCATTGGTGCAGAGGCGCAGAGCCCCGTACAGGCCTTGCTGACCGTGAACCTGCATTGTGGCGCGCGTCGAGGGCCAGCGTGGGGAAACTCTGAGCTCAAGGCTAGTCGTACACCTTTCTGGGTGTGTTTGCCTTGACATCTACCTGATGTAAGAAAAACGTGTGATCACGGTAGCGAACATACTTTGCCGAGCATGATTATGTTGTTTGAGGTATATATCTCGCTAACGCAAACGGAAACTACGATTTCGGTTGGCAACACACCTTAATAACCATGCAATAGGTTTACATGGTAAAATAATAGTGCGAATTCACTTTCTTTGCGCTCAACAAGTGATGCGATTTTTACCAAAGTTTAGTCACTTCATATATCCTTAACCATTCATCGTGTTGCTCTACTAATTAGTCCGGCAACACCACATCCAAGTCTTCGACATCTGGATCGAGCGACTTATCATGTACATCAAAGATTAAATAGGAGAACGGAACACTACTCTGTGAGGAGTAGCACTAGTTGCATGGCAAAGAGAGGAATTAACAGCGCACTGGATTTCTGGTTTTCAGAGAAAAACATATCCCTATCTATGTGATCTTGCTGTACATACATAGAGATGATGTTTTCCACCGTTCAGTTCGTACGCCCAGAAGGATTAGATCAAGAATTGAAAGGCACGTTATTGTATTATTGTAATCCCCACATAACTTAATAAACTGATGACTGTTATAATGCTGACTAATGTCACACTAGACATGCCTAAGAGCTCCATGTCTCAGGGTGCTATCATTTTTCACATGTTTACACACAGCTCTGACTGTTGCCGTGCGCAAGATCTGTAGGTAAGGTAGATTAGGTTAGGTTAGGTTAAGTTAGGTAAGGTTAGGTTAGGTAGGATACTGTTGTGGGAGGGTATAGGATGCAGCATTGACGGTCCCCGTGAGGTTAGGTTAGGTTAGGGTAGGGAGGTTAGGTCAGGTTAAGTTGGGTTAGGTTAGGTTAGTTTAGGTTAGGTTAGGTTAGGTTAGGTTAGGCTAGGTTAGGTTAGGTTAGGTTAGGTAAGGTTAGGTTAGGTTACGTTAGGTTCCATTAGGTTAGGTTAGCTTAGTTTACGTTAGGTTAGGTAAGGTTAGGTGGTATCTTATTTCACATGTTTACGCACAGCTCTGACAGTTGCCGTGCGCAAGATCTGTAGGATAGATAGGTTGGGTTATGTTAGGTAGGAGACTGTTGTGGGAGTGTATAAGATGCAGTATTGACGATCCCCGTGAGGTTAGGTTAGGTTAGGTTAAGTTAGGTTGGGTTTGGTTGGGTTAGGTTGGGTTAGGTTAGGTTAGGTTAGGTTAGGTTAGGTTAGGTAAGGTTAGGCTAGGTTAGGTTAGGTTAGGTTAGGTTAGGTGGTCTCTTCTTTGACATGATTACACACAGCTCTGACAGCTGCCGTGCTCATGATCTGTAGAAATACGTGGTTGGGAAATGATGCAAATATTACACACAGCTAAGTTAATCTACTCATCAAACGAAGATAGAGGCATACAAGGTCTGTAGTATTGACATCAATAGGTTCTGTGTTGATGCGGCTGGATTCTATCAAAAAGGAACTCGTATTGCGGGACCGCAGATCGGTGGGAGTTTGTTTTTGGACCATCCGTCGCCTGCCGTCAACGTTTGAGGTATATATCTCGCTAACGCAAACGGAAACTACGATTTCGGTTGGCAACACACCTTAATAACCATGCAAAAGGTTTACATGGTAAAATAATAGTGCGAATTCACTTTCTTTGCGCTCAACAAGTGATGCGATTTTTACCAAAGTTTAGTCACTTCATATATCCTTAACCATTCATCGTGTTGCTCTACTAATTAGTCCGGCAACACCACATCCAAGTCTTCGACATCTGGATCGAGCGACTTATCATGTACATCAAACATTAAATAGGGAGAACGGAACACTACTCTGTGAGGAGTAGCACTAGTTGCATGGCAAAGAGAGGAATTAACAGCGCACAGGATTTCTGGTTTTCAGAGAAAAACATATCCCTATCTATGTGATCTTGCTGTACATACATAGAGATAATGTTTTCCACCGTTCAGTTCGTACGCCCAGAAGGATTAGATCAAGAATTGAAAGGCACGTAATTGTATTATTGTAATCCCCACATAACTTAATAAACTGATGAATGTTATAATGCTGACTAATGTCACACTAGACATTCCTAAGAGCTCCATGTCTCAGGGTGGTATCATCTTTCATATGTTAACACACAGCTCTAACTGTTGCCGTCCGCAAGATCTGTAGGTAAGGTAGGTTAGGTTAGGTTAGGTTAAGTTAGGTTAGGTTAGGTTAGGTAGGATACTGTTGTGGGACTGTAAAGGATGCAGCATTGACGGTCCTCGTGAGGTTAGGTTAGGTTAGGGAAGGGAGGTTAGGTCAGGTTAAGTTGGGTTAGGTTAGGTTAGTTTAGGTAAGGTTAGGTTAGGTTAGGTTAGGTTAGGTTAGGTTAGGTTAGGTTACGTTAGGTTAGGTTAGCTTAGTTCAGGTTAGGTTAGGTAAGGTTAGGTTAGGTTAGGTTAGGTTAGGTTAGGTTAGGTTAGGTTAGGTGGTCTCTTCTTTGACATGATTACACACAGCTCTGACAGCTGCCGTGCTCATGATCTGTAGAAATACGTGGTTGGGAAATGATGGTTAGGTTAGGTTAGGTTAGGTTAGGTTAGGTTAGTTTAGGTTAGGTTAGGTTAGGTTAGGTTAGGTAAGGTTAGGTGGTATCTTATTTCACATTTTTACGCACAGCTCTGACAGTTGCCGTGCGCAAGATCTGTAGGATAGATAGGTTGGGTTATGTTAGGTAGGAGACTGTTGTGGGAGTGTATAAGATGCAGTATTAACGATTCCCGTGAGGTTAGGTTAGGTTAGGTTAAGTTAGGTTGGGTTTGGTTGGGTTAGGTTGGGTTAGGTTAGGTTAGGTAAGGTTAGGTTAGGTTAGGTTAGGTTAGGTTAGGCTAGGTTAGGTTAGGTTAGGTTAGGTTAGGTGGTCTCTTCTTTGACATGATTACACACAGCTCTGACAGCTGCCGTGCTCATGATCTGTAGAAATACGTGGTTGGGAAATGATGCAAATATTACACACAGCTAAGTTAATCTACTCATCAAACGAAGATAGAGGCATACAAGGTCTGTGGTATTGACATCAATAGGTTCTGTGTTGATGCGGCTGGATTCTATCAAAAAGGAACTCGTATTGCGGGACCGCAGATCGGTGGGAGTTTGTTTTTGGACCATCCGTCGCCTGCCGTCAACGATTACTTTTCGTGTACTCTGCAGGGCTCGGAGCAATAGATCAGTGGCTGGGTCTGGTTAAGACGCAAGAAAATCACAGAATTTAAAAAAATATTACAAACACTGATTGTGCAGTAACTTTATTTATGCAAAGTATGCAAATCTCGAAAAACCTTTATTTTTCCCTCAAAATTCTAAGAACGAGACTGTCCGAAGATTTTAAAGCGTTCTCTA